>CAICTM010000094.1:0-56501 GCA_903772945.1 Seminavis robusta | reverse complement strand
TCCTTCATCACGGACGCCGCTCCCTTTCGCTCCAACCATTCAAAAGGCGGAGTAAAATATGGCATACCGGTACTAGCCCAGCTCCAACCAAGTATCTCCGCGCTTCGCTGCAACCAAGCAACAGCCGAGCAGCCACGGCCAAGCTCGTGCAAAAGAACCATAGCGAGAACCAAGCCCATGCCCATGCCCAGCCATGAAGTGTCTGATCGAGAAACCAGACCATACAATAGCCAATCAAAGCCAAGTCACTGTGATGGAAACCGAAACAAAGAGAAAGGTTGGGCCAAGCAGTGCCTAACAAAGCCATTGCCAAGAAAAGCAAAAGCCAAACCCAACCCGGTACCAGGACAAGGACAAGGGCCAAGCCTAGCCAAGAAATCCAACAAACGGGACAAGAGCCAACCAGAGAGGTGCCACAACAACAAAGCCAGAGAACCCAGCCGGGCCAAACCAAGCAATGCCTAGCTAGCAAGCCCATGCAAGCAAAGCAAAGCAAAACCGAGCAAAGGCGGCCAGAACCAAGGCATGGGAAGAGTAGAACCAGAATCAAACTCAAGCAGAGCCTTGCCTATCTGCTGAGCCGAAGCCAAGCAAACAGGGCAGAACACTGCCGGAACCGGGAACCGAGACCGAGCAAAGCCAACTCTTCTCGTCTCGCAAGCGCCTGAATCCTGACGTACGCTGTTCAGAACCAACCGCTGCTTGCATACTAGTCTAGTAGAAGTCTAGCTAGTCTTCGAACCAAACCGTTCCATGGCCATGAGTGGAGGAAGACGTCAATGCCGTCTCTCGTGTAGGAACAGCGGTTGCCATGAGCACCGATTCGGACGCGTTGAAAGGATCGGTGCCGTTGCCATTTGGGGCATGCGATTCCGTGTAGTTGGTGATGGGAGTTGCTTCCTGAGAGATTGGGATAGTTGGTGGAGTGGGAGCCTGGCTAGGCAAAGGTGTTGGATAAGGCGTTGCGGCATAGGTAGGTACTACGCTAGGGGCTGAACTCTCGGTCTCCCCAGCTAGCAACCCCAAAACACCCCCCAAGAAACCAAAAATAGCTCCTCCAAGCAAACCATCCTCTTTCTCCGCACCGTCGCCGTCTTGAGCTTGAAGTATCCTCAACGTTGCATCTTCGCTACCGGTACCAGTACCGGTAGTGCGAAGTCTTCTACGCTCCTCTTCGGAGGAAGCAAACGAGGCCACCAAAACAAGCAAGGAAACAAAAAATGAGAGAAGTCCTTGCGTCCTTCTTCTTCGCGTCATGCTGCTGCGTAGCTAACAATGCCACTGCGTGCGTGGGTAGCAATGCCAATGTTGCCCTTGCGGCTATACATACAAGGTTAGAAGTGTGTTTGCCTTCGCCAGCGTTTTGCTGGTTGCTTGGATCTTGCGAAGCAGAGGGATGTAGATAGCAAGCGCTGTTGGTATACTTTGCTTGCTACTGGTAGGTACGGTAGGTATCTGACTAGCTACAGTAGCTAGCTTGTGTTTATGAAATGGCACACTTTCGGAGTTGGCCATGGTCCTTCCTGGCCCGGGTGAGCATGTGAGCATGGAATAGCAGACGCGGAAGCTCCAATGCTGGGCCGCCGTAAGAATTGGGCGAGCGAAGGTACGACGAGATGTGCGCCACGGTTCCAGCTCACAAAGTCTGGTCACTTTTTTTGTCATTCTAAAGAATGGAGATGCGAAACATCCATTGTAAAAAAGGAAAGGAAGCCAATCATTGCTAGCTACATGTAGAAACAATGCAACTAATTCGTCCGCACCTGAATGACGCAAATTCGTTTCATCTCATGGTCTAATTAATTACACGTTTAAGCAAGGGGACAAAATCTACCGTATGTAAGTAAGGTCTTGTGCGCGATGCCAGTTTTACCGAAAGAGGAGAGGTGCATGGCTGCCAACCGATGGCTCCGCAGATGGTGCAACACCGTAGGAAAGAGCAGACTTCACGAGCTATTTTGCTCAAATATTCTGTCAACCCTCCTACTGGTCTCACTTCATTCATTCTGCGTAGCTAGCTATTAATACTTGATTTGTGATTGTACATGTCGGCAGGCAGCCAAAGAAGGAAATCAAATCATTCCAGCCAGCAAACTAACTATTCTTCCGTGGGAGCACTGGTCATGACCGCAGTAGCTCCTGCTGTCTCGCCCATGGTAGGATTGACCGTCCCTGCATCTGTAGGACTGATGGTAGCGCTGCCAAGGGCCACTCCCTCTGCTTCTTCGTCTTCTGATCCAAATGCGACTGCAATGACATCTGACACAAATCCAATGGCCTTGCTCAGCCAACCTTCTTTTTCCTCTTCATCTTCGTCCCCTTCCAGACGACGTAGTTGATTTTGTGGTCTTCCATTCATAGTCATGGAGGGATCTGACGAAAATAGGTTACCTGCACTGGTACCTCCTCGTAGTTGCGTTGCTGCACCATTGACTGTGCTGACAGCTACAGCCAGTAGTACCATGACTACCACTAAGGAGTATCTCATGGACTTTTGGATCAGCATCATGGTTATCTGTCTTTATCTAATAGGTTTATACAGCTACTAAGTAGAAATGTGATGCAGGAATAATGGGATGTGAGCGAGAGAAATGAAAGAAACTTACTCACTCATGGACATGCATCGCCATCAACTGCAGTGCAACGGCGGATGATCGCAAAAAGATCCAGTTTGTGGCGGAGTTGGATGGTCTTCGATCGACGGACTTGGGTATCTAAGTGTACAACGTGATTGGCGTTGTCTCTAAGTACCATCCTACCGGTACTGGTCTGGCCTGGCTGACTCATTAACCCTACTGCTTCAGAAGAAGGCTGTTAGAGTTATTAAGTTCGCAATCATGCACTGCATGCGGTCGAGTCGAGGGTCGACGTCGAGTCCTGTACCGGTTCCAGTATTGGTTCTGTTTGTTGAATGCTCGTCAGTTCTTTTTTTGTAACAGTACTTATCAAGCAAGAGCACTTGATACAGTACATGTACTTGATGTGTCATGCTGTCATCATGCTGACTCTGAATCATGGTATTCTAAATCGCTCTTTGAAGCAGATCAATAAGATCTAATCCAGTACCGGAAACTTCACGACACCACTACGCGGAATGCTTTAGAGACACACGGAACAGCATCCGAACGTGCTTAACAACCGCTTTACTGGGCACAAACATGCTTTGATTCTTATGGATGCATAAGAATTCGCAGCTCACAAACCAGTCTAGCTAGAATCGAACCTCCTCCACGATCCAGCAAGCAAGAACCTCAATAGGTAATAGCAAACATCTTGGACAGCTACCCCAGCTATCTAACTACTGTAGCTTGCGGAAAACCAGCCAAGTGGATCGTGTCATAAAAACAATCCCCACAAAACTAAACAGCAAACTAACTTCAGCAAACAGAATAAGTAAGAATGGCATCCGTAGCCGCCGCCACCAGCCGAGGGCGCTGTCGCCGCCACGAAGAGCAAGCTAAGCTCCGGGCTATGAACCGAGCCAAGATTGCCAACGAACAAAAGGAACTCAAGGCCAGAGCTAGATATGTCTTTGAAGACTTATCGAGGGATGGAGAGTGGCTAGAGGAATCCCAATTCAAGGAATTTTTCCTGGGCGTCTTTGGCACCCGCAAGCTAGACAAAGATGCTCTTAGGCTCGTAGTGAATACAGCCACCGGAAACATGGTTCCAGATGACACCAGCGTTTGCAGTAGCACCAGTACTGGTACTGGTACAAATAATAGTACTGGTAGGAGTGGTACTACTGTGCTACCCAAGGAAGCACTGGTGCACGCGGTTATCAAGTACGAAGAGTACGTTTCCCAGCGCAAAATGGTGAATTCTATGTTTGAAAAGTACGACAAGGCGGGAAGGGGCAAGTTGGGAAGATCAGAACTCCTTCGGCTCTTGCAAGACAAGGAACGCAAGTCGCACCGGGCTGCCAAAGGCGTTGCCATTATGCTCGTGGTATCGACCAAGGACCTAGAGTACATATTGGAGCAGGCAGATGCAGACCGGGATGGCCACATTAGCCGTGCAGAACTCTTGCCGGCATTGGCGGCATGGGATGAATTGGCCCGGCTCAAGATGGAACAAAAGCAAATGGCTGCGTGTTGTATCATTCTGTGATGATGTAGCTACCTGTACAGTAAACTTTAACATATATCTGATATGATATGATATGATATGATATGGCTGTAAGAAGAGCAATTGAAACCCCATCACCACACCGTTGTTTGACAGTCTGCTGTCTCTCTTTCTCTTACAAGGTAGCTAGCTAGATGTCATTTGCCGCAGCTCCGTGGGAATGCACAAAAACAAGAAGATATCAGAACCATTGTCCCAACTACTGGATTTCCAAGAACTTTGGCCCCAGCTCTTCGATGCCTACATTGTTGGCCCCAGCACTGCAAGCATTGGCTGCAGCAGCAAGCCCCAGGACAGTATTGTCCACTAAGAATTGCCCCAACACTACAATGCTTGCAAGCCTCAGCACTGCAAGTCGCAGCGGCAAGCCCAAGCACTAGATTTCCCACAAAGATTTGTCCCAGAACTGGAATCGCCAAGAACTTTGACACCAGCATGCAAGAATGCTTGCAGTTGAAAGCTCCAGCATTGCCAGTGGAGATACCGCAAGCATTGGCCCCAGCACTGGATCTGCCTCACGCAAATGCTGGATCCAGCCATCACTTGATTTCCCTCGACCATTCTTTCACCCAATACTAGTATGTAATGAATAAACCAGCCACAATAATGCTAGCCCCAGACTAGCAGAACTGGTTTTCTCAGCGGAGAAAATGAGCTAGTAAATAAATGTGAGAATGCTCAACAGTTGCCTCGTTTCAAATCCAACCCTCCTTAGATCACTCCTTAGTTAGATCTAGTTTCAGGGATGCATGACATTGTGAACTACTAGTAGCTAGGTTCGACAGTGTCTCTGTGCATGTATGTAGTCGACCATTAGACTACTGTAAACTACAATGGCAAGTACCGTAGCGGATCAAGAGAAACAATGAAGAGAAAGCTTCATGGTGCCAAAGACTTAGTAGTCAATGATTGTTTGTCTAAAGCTGGCCAATGGCCAAGATCTGTAATAAGAGTGGCAACTAAGCTTACAGACCTGTAATTTTTGACATAAGAGCTCATAAGCAAAGATGTTTTACGAGGAACGGATGTGCACGTGCGTCCTAATGCTAAAGGAGGTTGCATGGAGGCTTGTCTTCACTTTCCTCGCCACGTGGTGGGAATTCGAGCGATGACTTCAACCTTGGCTAGAAGGAGCTTTCTAAAGGAGGTCACAGAATCTGATGCTAAGAAACTATTAATACATGTATCTTGTACAATGTGACAGTTCTCGAGCAGAAGATCTGGTAAAGAATTAAAGTGACATAGATGATTCTTTGAAAAGACATCCTTCGTCCATGGGGATGAGCAAACTTGCCCATGGCTCTGTGTTGAATTTGTTAGAGCGTTTTTGCAAAAATTGTGTGCGCCAAGCCAATCTTTCACTTTGGCTGTTTTTCTCTATTGGATTTGATTGGATTGCATTGGATTAGATTGGATTGCATTGAATTACAGTTTACTATATAAATAACAGTACTATTTGGAATCCAATTCAATCCAATTCAATGCAATCCAATCCAATGCAATCCAATTAAATTTATCTTCCTGCAAAAATACAAATTTCGTCTTTTTAACTGATTTTGGCGAGTCACACTCCATTACAATACAGGGCTTTTGCAAGATTTGCCCATCCCCCATGTGCTTCGTAATCACTGATGACCGTGAGAACACAATGAGTTAATTAAATAAATCTGGCTAGTGGTAATAATGTGTAAGGTATTTATTAATCTGTGACCAGCGAGAGACATAATGATCTTTTGTCTTTCTTGTTGTGCTGCGCGACATGGCGCTCTTTCTGCCAAACAGATGGCATAGCATGTGGCTATGCAACCAGGCAACCAGTACGGTAGGATAGCCAGCTGGCCATGGGGGAGGGTTCTCGGAATGGATCCAGTCTGACCATCGAACCATCGAAGCCAAAGCCATATCTTTTGTTCCTGTTTTTACAGTTCTTCGGACGGGCAACTTACATGTACTGCTTAGCTAGCGTAGCTAGCTAGTCTCTGGTCTCACAAATTCCAGTTCTTGCGTTCCAAAAAGCAAACAGGAACAAAGTTAGCAAGTTATCAAGTAAGTTATCTTGATAATTTGATTTTTGATAAATTGATTGCTCGACCATGGCGCTTGGAACAAACCGCAGCAAGGACACAGAGTCTCTTCAAGATGAAGAATCCTCTGAGAGCTCTGGCGGCGTGGTGGATTTCCAGGACGAGGAAGCTACGAGTATGATAGACGGCAGCAGCCACCATAAGAGCAACAGTTCTTCGTCAGGAGCAACTTTGGCTGGACTTAGCCAAGACAGCGTCATCATGGGCGACAATCCCATGGTCACCTATCTCCGTTGGGTGTTGGTTACCGTGCTCGTCTTTTCCACGGTCGCCGTCGGTAAGTTTCTGTCCTGTCGCCATGTCCACAAAAACCGGAACACGTCTGTCTGCCTTCCTATTATCTTAACCTTACACTCACTTACTTCTCCTTTTGTTTTTTTATTATAAGCCCTCGCAATTCGCTTTTACACCAATTCAGAACAGAATGATCTCCACAACGCCTTCCGTTCCGATGCTCGCAAGGTGTTGGACAGTATCGGCCAGAACTTTGACTTGACCATGGGCGCCGCGGATGCGTTCATGTTTCGTGTGGTCTCTCAAGCCCGCTCCAGTGGATCCGTCTGGCCCTTGGTCACCATTCCCGATCTCGCCGTTCAGACCGCCAAGCTCATGACTCAGACCAACAGTATCTACATGGCTTTCTACCCACTCATTACCAAGGAAAAGCGCCAAGAGTGGGAAAACTTTACCAAGCACAACGATGGATGGGTCGACGAAGCCTTAACGGTCCAAGTCACGGATCCTAACTTTCATGGACCCATCCTCACAAACTTTACTCGAAGCAACGTCATTTGGAATCTCACCGGACCCGAAGATGAGATGCCAAGGACCCTTTTTGCCCTCGTGGATGGGATCTCCTGTCATTCCCACATGGCCTCCCTACAACTGGAACGGACTGTCAGGCTTGGCATTTGCCAAGAGCATGTTCTACACCATGGAAACCAAGTCCGTCGTTGTCACGCCCGTCGCTAACAATGCTGATCCAAACGATCCCGTCGCCGCGGCGCAGGCCAAAGTCACTTCCGATTGGGCCATTCCCTACCTCGACCCGGACGAAGACACCAACGAACCCTTCTCGGACATGTACTATCCCGTCCTACCGAGCATTGACAGTGTACTCATCGATCCAAACAGCAACGAAAAGGCCATTGGAGCTGTCGCATTCTCCTTTTACTGGCGCCATGCCATCAAGAACATTCTACCTCCAAACTCACTCGGGCTTATTCTCGTCTTTCACAACGACTGTGGCAATCAGACATTCACCTATCAGGTCGATGGATCCACTCCCACATTTCTAGGATTTGCCGACTTTCACGAACAAAAGTACAACGACCTCGTCATTTCCTCCACACTCAAGGATCTCACCAACCGAGATGGAACCTACACTGGATTGCCCATGAGTACTGACTATTGTCCCTTTACGCTGTCCGTGTACCCATCCACCGAAATGGAAGAGCACTACGTACAGAACGATCCCATCTACTATGCACTCGGAGCCGCATTTGTCTTTATCTTTACGTCCGCACTCTTTTTATTCTACGATCTCAAGGTCACGCGTCGTCAGCGACGCATCCAACAGCGAGCACTCGCTTCGGGGGCCATTGTATCCTCCATCTTCCCCGATAGCATCAAGGAAAAACTCATTGGCAGCAAGGAAGAGAGCTTGGCATTCCATGCCACCAGCAAGAAAAGGGGAAACCTCAAACACTTTCTCCGTGGAGGTGGCACTACTACCGGTGGTACTGGAGTTGGAGGAGGAGGAGCCAACCCGGACGTTCACATTCGGGACAAGCCCATTGCCGAGTTGTTCTTGGAAACCACCGTCATGGTACGTTTTGTTTATACATGTTTCTACATCATGGATGGATGGGCGATGATTCGATTCGTATAGATGCATACGTCTTCTGCTCACATTCTCTCCCTTCCATACGTCCTCGTGCCATTCCACATGACAGTTCGGTACGTTTCTTCCTTGCTGCATGAGGACCTCTTGGATCAGGCACTAATCTCATGATTGCTGCTACTGTACCTGCCATTGCTCTACTTTGAACAGCCGATGTTGTGGGCTTCACTGCTTGGTCCAGTGTTCGAGAGCCTGCCCAAGGTGGGTTTGACTCACTCAATCATTGTTCGCCTTCCTGATTCGATGCACAAGGACGTCTCAGCTCACCTCCTCGTCTCTTCTACCAACCATCATGCAGTCTTCACGCTACTCGAAACATTGTATCAATCTTTTGATTCCGTGGCTCGCAAAAGACGTGTCTTCAAGGGTAAGCCAAGGCCAGGGAAAGGACGATGGTGCGGGCTTGCTCATCTTACCAAAACTAACATCCTCCTCTTTTGAATCTGATAACTTCCTGTAGTGGAAACAGTGGGAGATTGCGTACGTCCGACGTTGCTTGGGCGACCCTGCTTGGGCTTTAGATTGCGTGGTTTGTGCTCATGTCATGTCTCACCATTGCCTTTTATGAATTCTTTGGATCTGTTCCATCATCAACAGTACGTGGCCGTGGTCGGACTACCCGATCCCCGAAGAGATCATGCCAGCGCCATGTGCCGCTTTGGTCAAGACATCATCTCGCGCATGTTTGTCGTCACCAAGCATCTCGAATTGAGCCTTGGGCCGGACAGTGAGTCCCCATTAGGCTTAATCGTCAACTTTCAGTCTGGACACCATACGCCCATTCTTACCCATCCAATCTGTTTTTCTCTTGCCTTGTTCATCAACTCAGCGGCGGATCTTGGTCTACGCATTGGGTAAGCTTTCATAAGCGGCTGTGTTCCGGTTTCGTCTCTTCCGTGTCCTTCACTCATGCATTGTTGTATCCTTTTCATCTTGGATCAGCATTCATTCTGGTCCAGTTACGGTGAGTTTGGTCGGTATTCTTAGCTAGATGAGGTTGCACAGAAGCCAATGACACCACGCGACATCCACACTCACCTGACTCGACTCATGTTGTACGTGGAACAGGCTGGAGTACTACGAGGAGATCGTGCACGCTTCCAATTGTAAGTCAGCACCGCCCAGCACCTTTCACCTGTTGCACTTGTTGTCTGTTGATACTGATTCCGTGCTTTCACTGCTTTTTTTGGTGTTAGGTTCGGAGACACAATGAATACCACGAGTCGCCTCGAGTCTACCGGAGAACGCAACCGCATCCAGTGCTCCAAGGAGACGGCAGCTTTGCTCATGGAGGACGGAAAGGGCGGTTGGTTGGAACCAAGACGGGAGTACGTCAACATGAAAGGCAAGGGGAGCCTTGAGACCTTCTTTGTGAATGTATCCGTTGGAAAAGCAAACACAGCATCTTCGGTTGGATCGTTTGCCGCGGCACTTACCAACGATTTCACTTCCGGTGTCTCCCGTGGCAAGGCGATTCCGGGGCTTGATGAACGCACGTACCGCCAGATCGATTGGAACGTGGAAACACTTTTGCGTCTCATCAAGCAAGTTGTCGCACGCAGGGGGCCCGTCGTGAACCCCTCCGAGTCTTTGATGAAAATGAACATCAGCATTGACGGCCTCCCGCTGAACGAAGTCCGTGAAATCATTCAGTTGCCCGAGTTCGACTCCAACAAGAGCACTCGACACATGAAAAAGCCTTCAGACGTTGTGATTCCAATCGAAGTAGAGCACCAGTTGCACCATTTGGTGAGCTGCATTGCCAGCAAGTACAACAGCAATCCTTTCCACAGTAAGTCTGATTGATGCTTGTGGTTTCCGGGAAGGGAAACTGTTGTTTGAGTGTAATATACTCACCGAGCCTTTTGATGCGTCTTTCCCTTGTTCCTTTAGACTTTGACCATGCCAGCCATGTTGTGATGGCAGGTAAGCTCAAGCACGCCATTGCTTGCAAGGTACATCGATTGTGTCCTGGCTCACACTCACGAGCCTGTGTCTGTTTTGTGGCATTTAGTGACAAAGCTTTTGTCTCGGATTACGGCGCCCTCGCATCTCGAAGACCTGGATGAATGTCATGACAAGCGCAGAAAGAAAGTTGCAGCTTCTCGTCTTCACGAGTACGTCATATGCATCGGAGGCTGTATACATTATTTGACGTTGTGACTTGTCCCCCTGACAACGACTTCGTGCTCCGCTTTTCTATGAACTTTCAACTCGACCGCCAGCCACACATATGGTATCACAAGGTAGGTGCAAGAAACATGTCGCGGTTGGCATCTTTACCCTCCTTCTCTAACAGTATTGTTCAACCCTCAGCGACCCGCTCACCCAGGTGGCTTGTGCCTTTGCGGCTCTGATTCACGATGTCGGTAAGGCCGGGTCGCCACACCCGTCGTGATGCCTGGACTTTGTACGTTTTCTCACTTGTCGCGCCCACTCTATATACAGATCACGTTGGAGTCTCCAATGCTCAACTGGTCAAGGAGGAGGTTCCGATTGCCACCAAGTACAAGGGACGCAGTGTGGCCGAACAGAACTCTGTGTAAGATTTTGCTGTCGCTTGTTTGCTTGTGTTGTATTGTGTTGTGATACAATCACGTCTTTCTCTGTTCTCACGCAATTAACCTTGACTGGCCGTTGATTCCGCAGGGACCTTGCTTGGAATCTGTTGATGAGTCCAGAGTACAACTCCCTTCGCAGCTTCTTGTTCCACAACGAGGGAGAGTTGATCCGATTCCGTCAGCTCGGTAAGCAAAACAACGATTTATGAAGATAGAGAGAACCCCACAAAGGTCTCACGCAAGTTTTCTGTCTCTGCTCCGTATTGTTTTGTCCGTTTCAAATGCCTGCAGTCATCAACAGCGTCATGGCGGTAAGCACTCGTTCTTTCCCCGACGATCTTTCGGAGAAGTCTTTCATCACCATTCTGACACTTCATTCTGTTGGTTGCTCATATAGACCGATATCGTGGACAAGGAATTGAAGCAGCTCCGCAATGCTCGCTGGGAGAAGGCCTTCAAGACCAATGATTCTGGCGACAACTCGGATGACAACCCCAGGGACGAAGTCAACCGCAAGGCCACTATCGTTGTAAGTGAAATATGCAGCTCACTAGGATTGGCTTTCCAAATGTTCAGGTGCCTTCTCAAAGTCAACGTTGGATACTGCAGATTGAACACATTATCCAGGCCAGTGACATCAGGTACGAAAGAATGAACGTTCCGATCGCTTCTTGTGGCGTAATCGTGATTGCAGCTCTCTCACTCTGTGCCAACGTTTCCTTCAACTATAGTCACACCATGCAGCATTGGCATGTCTACCGCAAGTGGAACCAGAACCTCTTTGAAGAACTTTACGTTGCCTATCTGAATGGAAGAATGGAGAAGGACCCTGCAACTTTTTGGTACAAGGGCGAGTTTGGATTCTTTGATTTCTATATCATCCCTTTGACACGAAAGCTCAAGGAGTGTGGCGTCTTCGGTGTCTCTTCTGATGAGTACCTCAACTATGCTCTGAAGAACAGAGAGGAATGGGAAACTCACGGGGAAGAAGTAGTGGCACAAATGATTGTTGAATGCCGCAAGAAGTATGGCACCAAGGCTGATCCGGAGACTACCACTGAAATGAGCGTCCCAACCAACAACGTTGAATGCTAAGCACCACGGGACTGCACTGAGAAGACGTTGATGCCGCATCCACTATATATTGATCAGAGTCCATTGAAGGCCATCTACCGTACCGATAGCCTTATGGAAGGGCGCCTGCACATGCCAGGCAACAAACGGGAACTAATTATGCATAGACAAAAGAACCGATACATGAACATCTAGTTACAACGTGCATTAGGTTGTAGCTCGTCACTGAACTGGAAACCACGCACACGATGAAGCACAACCTGGTTGCATGACCATCGTCTCAAGCCTTCAAGTCTTCAAGCTTGCCCCACGGAGAATCTCAGCATTCAATGTCGTAATCTTGACAGCGTGCACAGAGCAAGTTCGAGATCCTCTGTTTGACGATGCTTTTGGAATGGGCATGGAGTCCATGGACAGCCTTCACACATGTACTTGCATTGATGCCACCACTTCCGCTCCCGCTCCTGCTCTCGCTCCGGCTTCTCCTCCCGATCCGTCCTCTTGTTTTTCGGAGGAAGCCACTGTGGCTGTGAAACAACAGGGCCAAGGAAAAGGCCAAGTCCCAGTACCCACCAAGATGACGGACCTCAAGATCGGAGACATGGTCTTGACAGCCGACAACCAATTCCAGCCTGTCTACGCCTTTGCTCACAATGATGCCACGACTAAGACCAAATTCCTCCAAATCCACACCACAAGCGGCAAGAACCCATTGGAAGTCACTGGTCAGCATTTGGTCTATGTGCAGGGCAAGGATGCTCCAGTCACGGCCAAATCCATAAGGGTTGGTGATAGTCTCGCCCATGTTCAAGCCGGACATGGACGAGGAGGAAATGCTGTTGTCACCAAGATCAAGACTGTCTATCGCCAGGGAATCTATGCTCCTCTGACTCAGGATGGCACCCTTGTGGTGGATGGCATTGCGTCCTCTTGTTACATTTCCCTCCAACCCCATGGCAATCCTCAAATGATGGAACTACAAGGCCACTCTGCGTCCCTTTTCTCTCACCACCATGTTGCTCATATGCTCATGACTCTGCCTCGTTTGGTTTGCACCGGTGGGATCAGCCCCAAATTGTGCCAGACATACAATGATGATGGTGTGGCTCACTTTGTGCAGATGGCGTTTGATTTGTCCGACTGGTTCCATGCCCAGCACTGGGTGGTTCAGTTCTTCCTTTTGGCTCTCTACTTGGTGGTCTTGTGCCCCCTCTATGCCTTGGAGCTCTTGTTTGGTGCCGAGCTGGCTGCTGCTGTGGTCGTTGGTGGATTGGTCTTTGTTGGTTTTATTGGCGGAAATAGTGTTGTTGCTGTGGACCCAATGGTGGACTTGAAGAAAGAAGCTTGAAGCATCCACAACCCGTCCAAGTACTGTACATGTAGTCTAGCTATACTGAATTATTTGAAATGGAAAACTCAACTGTGCAAATAGTTAGCTCGAATCAATCGATCTTTGCAATTTCACTTGAGGCACTCGGCCAAAGAAAGAACTAGCTGTCAACAAGATCCCCCAAAATGTGTGTGTGTGTTGTTTAGATTGTATATTTGCTTCATCTCTCATTCTACACCGCCCGCGTCTTGACAATATTCTCGGGCGTCAGGTAATTGATTTCCACCGTCGTGTTGTTATTGCTGTCCCCTCTTCGATTTTGTAGCGTCCGAATGTACGTAAATGCCGTCAATTGTTCTTGTCCGTCAATTTCTGTCGCCGCCACGAGTTGTTGAATTCCATCGGTCTGTGCATCAGCAATGAGTTGTCGTGCTTGCGATGTAGCGCGACTTTGAATGAGGGATGCCTGTGCGAATGCCGTTCGCAGTACTTTTTGCGTTTCGAGGTCAATGCTATTGACGAGTACGGCCGTCATTTCTCGTTCAATGGCGGCCTCTTGTAAGAAAGCTTCTTGATCGTTGCGTTCATTTTGGATTTTGGCTTCGAGTTGTTTGCCTGCCACCGATTCGGGAATTTGGATGCGTCCCAGATGAAACTGATCGAGTGTGGCGTGCAAGGAGGGATTGATCTCCCAACGTCGTTGTACGGCATCACGGAATCTGGTTTCTACGAGAGAGCGGTTTTGAAAGTACTGCAGAAAGGTGACACGGGCAGCTTCGTTTTTGATGGCATCTTTGGCTCTGGAGAGAATGATGCCTTGATAGGATCTTGCCAGTTCCTGATGCACCACGCCAATTTCATCCTTCTTGAGCAGATAGGTAAAGTCAATATCTAGCTTGAAATCTAGACCAATGGAAGAATTGGAATCTCCCGAAGAAAAGACGGAAAAACTGCGCAGCGTCTCCACGTGAGCATCGGCTTGGTACTTGAGAAACTTGTAGTCTGGTCCAAGGGCATATCGTCCTTTGGCGTAGACACGGCTGGTATCGACGGACCCCGTGGTTTTGCGCTGTGCAAGCCCGTACTCGTAGTATTCCACGTAGCTAAAGGAGAGAGGCACCAGAATGATGGTCAAGAGGATACCTACTACCAGAACTCCCAAAATGCACTTGCAACGGCCGTCCATTGTCTCCTCTTTCTTTATTTGGTGGGTTCGTTGTCGTTTGGTTGATTATTGGTGGGGTATATAGCTGGAGTTGTTTGTGAGAAAGGAAAGGTTCTTCAAGGAGGCTTCAAAAGTCTTGAGAACCAGCAAAGAAGATCCATCCTGACGTGAATAAAAAATCTGCAAATCCACGACAGGAAGTGGCACTGATTCGTGCGAGAAGGTCGATTTGGCGTTCTCTTGAACATGTGCTAATTAAGTCTTTAGAGAACCAGCGATTGTCATTTAGACGATCAGCGATCCGAATGAACAAGTCCTGCTTGCGGTATCCAAGACTGAGAGGGTCTTTAGGATTCGATTCTCGAATCTAAAAGGCTGACATCTTTTTTCTCACAACGACAGAACAACCACCAATAACCCACACAGAACATTAACTGAAGCAACTCAACCCAACAATACATAAAGATGAAGGGAAGCCACAACAGAGACGAAGAATCTGGAGAAGACAATGGCTGCTGCAGCAATTTCACGTGCGCTAGCTTATTTGACAAGACTTGGAAGCAGATTGCTTGGGGTATCTTTGGCATTGCCGTCCTGGCAACGGCCATTGCACTGCTGGCCACTTCCCTGAAAAAGGTGGATTCCACAGAGTATGGATTGGAGTACAATGTCCATAACAAGCAACTGGATGATCTGACCAAAGAGGGAGGATTGCACACGGGACCACCTGGATTTGAATTCATCAAGTTCCCGTCTACCTTTGTCACTGTGGATTTGCCTGATGGGACTTGTGTCTCCAGAGATGGACTCAGAGTCCGCTTTGCTGTCACCTTTCAATACCAAATGCCAAAAGATTGGATGAGACCTGCTGTAATCAAGTACAGAAACTTTGATCGATGGGTACGTTATGAAAAAGCATGCAACTTTGTGCGCCAAATGCAGGAATGGTGCTCACAATCAACGCAACTTTCTGTTTTCTCTATAGGCAACGGTGGTGGAGGCAGCCGGGACATCCGCTGTGCAGCACACTTGTTCCCTATTTGAAACGGCTAGCTATCAGCAGCAAAGAGGCCTCATTCAAAATGCCATGGAAGAGGTAAGTCAATTGAGCTAGTTTCAAAATTGTATATCTGGCCAAAATTCAATGATCTGATCCTGCATGTTCCTCTGTTCTATGCTTTTCATGACGGCACACGACAATCAAAACCATCCCGTCCTTTCCTTCCTGGTTTTATTTATCAATCATAGAACCTCCGAATCAAATTGGAAGGACCGGATTTCGATGGTGTCGGAGGTGTCTACGCCCGTGCCATTTCTCTCCAACTCAAAGAAGTCACTTTACCGGATGCCTACAAGGATGCCGTGGCTGCCAAACAAGAGGCAGCAGAAGACATTGAACTTGCCAAGAATCAAAGAACGCAAGAAACAACAAAGGCACGAACGGCCCTCTTGTCGGCACAAGAAGAAGCCCGCAAAATTATAGATTCTGCCGAAAACAATGCCAATGTCACACTTACGGAAGCCACCTTGCAGGCCGAAGAAATTGCCTTTGCATTACAGACCGAAGCACAGGTATTAGTACGGGCCAAGACGAGTCTCAATCTCACCACGGATGGGCTACTGGCGTACATGACCAATAAACTCTACGAATCCATACCCAATCTACGAGTCTCCACGGGAGAACCGGCCAAACTATCGCGAAAGGAGGAATTGTAAAATAATATCAAAATAAAAACGCTTAGTTTTACTGTCTAGAGAGTCGTAACAAGGAGCTACAGGATGACGACGGGATCGCTTCGCGACGGGATCGCTTCGGGCACGTTGGATATAACTTGGTTTTTGGGGTCGAGATGTTACATGTAGAAGCACGCAATGAGTTTTTGCTCTGGCTAGACGCTGTCATCGACCAACACGGACGCAGCGGGCACCAACTGGGCGTATTCTTCCGAGTTCGGTCCGTTCTTGTGCTCCGAGGGCGCGGCGCCATCTTCATCCTCCAGGGGTGGCAACACCGTGATAGCCGTTACGACAATGGCGGCAAAGACGGTCAGCAGCTCCAAGGAAAAGAGGGTCTCCACCAGATGCAAAGGGATATCCATGCAGCACTCAAAGCTGCCCAACGTAACGAGCCAAACTCCTTGCACAACAAGGAGAGCATGGGTCATCACATAGGCCACCAGACTCTTGGGATTCCAAACAGAGAAGGCATAGATCAAGGCATGCACCAAGCACAGGTTGGCCATCACGGCATGGAGGGCCGCATCGGTGCTTCCCGGCTTCATTTTGGCATGGGCGCTCATCACGAGATGGAACAAGAGTAAAGCGATTGCCAAAGCAACCCTAGAAGAGTCCAAGGGAAGACGCCGTTTGGATTCTAGGTAGGCAATGAACCCCACAAAGCCAAACGAAAGGTACAGAGTCTGGTGCAACAACTGAAAGAAAAAGTTGCGCAAATACAGAAAAGCAACAACACCATCCAGCAAGACCCCCGTCATGGATACTGTGAACAGGACCAAGCCTGCACGACGCAAAAGAGCTCGATTCTTCTCGGGGACATGCAGCTTGCAAAAGGATTCTCCACGCTCCAAACAGGCTCGAGCTCGCTGCAAGTCAAGAACGAGGAAGAATACTCCAAAGCCAAGGAAGAATGACGCAGCTAGCACGTGCGCTCCAAAGGTGCCACTCCTGGCTTCGTTATTGTTTCCCATCATCATGGTTGGTTGCTCAGCTATACAGCCAACAAGCTAGGTTATGAAATAAATGCAAGCAGCAAGGTATAGATGGTGGTTCGTTGCTAGCTACCGGACGGGTACGTCTTTGCACTAGGCTCTGATGCGGCTTTTTCGTGAGAGCAGAGGCTTTGGTCGGCTTCTCATGATCGAGCCGAGGGCGAGGCGACCAAACAAATGATGCGAAGCCAAGATATTAGCGTACCAACCCTGGCTAGCTAGCTAGCTAGCTCGTGGAAGTTTCATAGATCCACAATGCTGAGCAGCTATCCACTATGGCATACAGGGGAAATTTCGTAGGGTCGGTCTCCAGCAGATGCGATGGGAAGGAGCTTGAGGGCGGGTCACAATACTGAGGCTGTTGCCAATGATGGCTTGCACATTGCAGTCGGGAATTTGATGACAAGAGAAGCCCTTGGCTAGCTAGACTACCCTCGGAGAAGCCCTTCGAAACTCTCAGTCTGGGATACTTGCATTTTTTTAAAAATATTTGTCATTGCATTTAGAGTTGGGAGTCGCGTTTCCGGGTCGTGACGGCGAACACATCTAGCTAGTAGACACCCAGTATCTGTAGCAACAAGGAGAAAGCTCCAGAGGAGAAGCCACAGGAGTAGGCCACAAGAGGCTCAGGCTTTAGGAGCGGCAAGCCCAACTTGCAGGATGCACACCTGCTGAAAGATACAGGAAGCAGAAGAGAAGCCATCAAGAAGCAGTCAAGAAGCAATCAAGATGCTTTTTGACTGCTTCCCATTTTACATAGGCAATCAAGAAGCTGCTTCCTGTGTAGCAAGGCCATCCTTTGGCTTGTCAGGCTCCCTGAAAGATACCACTCTGCGGATGCTCCTCCGATGAAGCTCACAATACTGCGGTCAAGCGACAATCAGACGGCAACCTCGACTAGTATCCTTTATCCTTTCAGCTATCAGTGACAATGAGTGGCCTATTGCCATATCTCGCTAAGTGGAAACCAGGTGCTCGTGATTCGAACCACCCGGAATCTCCTGACCCCAACGGTAACTATGACGATGACCACAACCCTTACGGTACCGATTTTTCATCACTCTTGGGTGGTATGATCCCATCGTTTGCATCGTTCAGTAGTAATCGTAAAAGAGGATCTCGCCCACAACGTCCACCTGCAAATGGAGCCCATCGTTCACCATTTTCTCGTTTCAAACGCACCAATATCAATGGCCGCAACACAACGACGCTGCGTCATGGTAATTGCTCTTCCATGGAATCATGACCATGATTGTGGTTGACAGTGGTAAACAGTTGCCCTTTCAACCACTCTCTTTTTTGACAGTGGTAAGAAGCAGTACATTGTAAAGTGCTAAAACAGTGGTGAGCAATGGTGATGAAAGACTCCACCGTTTCGGAAAACAGTGGTTAGCAGTGGCTCCAAGGACTGGAAGCAGTCGTACTGTAGGCATGGGACGGCACTGATTTTCTCTACATAAAAGCGTACTAGTACCGCTGTCACTCAATTATTGAAGATGACCTTCGCCGCGTCATGAAATTCCCACCGGTACCTTTTTCTTTCCACTATGTAGCCCCTTCGAATTATGGGGACGTCTCCTTTTGACTAAGTTACGTGGTACTCAGTACTCGAGTACTTACGCAAAATGTTAACACGAGGATTATTAGTACTGGTAGTAGTCACTCCATCCACCGGTACGCTGTATGCCATTATGCAAGACCTCCACCAATACCAGAGAGCATCTTAGGCTGTGCAAATTGCCTCCCCTCCACCATCACCTCCGCCGGTACCGGTACCTGTACATACCGGTACAAGCAATCCCGTAAGCAATAGGTGTTCGAGGCTATTGCAAATAGCTTTGCAAATGCTGACACCTCCGGCTAGCTAGTGCCACTTATTTGCCACCAGCCACTGCCACCGGTACCTTGGCTTCATGGTCACTGTGACCCCCCACCGGTACCTGGTACCTGGTACAGCGATGGCACCTATCAGGCCCTCATGCAAATTGCAAAACTCTCCTCCCATCTATCAGCCCACAAAATTGAAATAAGCTCTTGAAAGAAGAAAGTGTTATCATAAAAGCCGCCCACCCATGAAGATGAAGATCGCTGCACTCCCTCTCTTTACCATTACACTCATGGCAGTGATGGCCATGGTCCGCGGTGATGCTATCTGCTTTCCGAAAATCGGAAAGATGAAGCAGGTGGTTATCTCATGTCGCCCCCTCCGGCTGGAACCACACATATCCAATGCAGGGTTACCTGCACCGGTCCTACAAGTACAGTCAGCGCTGTTGAAATTCAAGTAAATGGAGTTATACGGGATAGGGTTGCCAATTGTGGGCGCACCACCCTTAAGGTTCCATTTGAATCTGGAGAGATACAGCTGTACTATGGGGTAGACATAAATGGTGTTAGCATTGATTGTGTTTGCTTTGGGGCCGCTGGCCCTACTGCAGACGATCCGTCCTCTTGTTTTTCGGAGGAAGCCACTGTGGCAGTGAAACATCCGGGCCAAGGACAAGTCCCAGTACCCACCAAAATGGCGGACCTCAAGATTGGAGACATGGTCTTGACCGCCAACAACCGTTACCAACCAGTCTATGCCTTTGCTCACAATGATGCCATGACAGACATGGAGTTCCTACAAATCCACACAACAAGTGGCAAGAACCCATTGGAAGTCACTGGTCAGCATTTGGTCTATGTGCAGGGCAAGGATGCTCCAGTCACAGCCAAATCCATCAAGGTTGGTGACACTCTCATGGAGGCTGGACATGGAGCTGCTGCCCTTGTCACCAAGATCAAGACTGTCCAGCGCCAGGGAATCTATGCTCCTATGACTCAGGATGGTACCCTTGTGGTGGATGGCATTGCGTCCTCTTGTTACATTTCTCTCCAACCCACTGGCGATCCCCAAATGATGGAACTACAAGGCAACTCTGTGTCTCTTATCTCTCACCACCATGTTGCTCACATTCTCATGACTGTGCCTCGTTTGGTCTGCCTGGGTGGGATCAACCCCCAATGGTGCCAGGAATACAATAATGATGGTGTGCTCATTTTGTGCAGACGGCGTTTGATTTGTCCGACTGGTTTCATGCGCAGCACTGGGTGGCCCAATTGTTCCTTTTGGCTGTCTACTTGGCTGTCTTGTGTCCCCTCTATGCCTTGGAGCTCTTGTTCGGTGCAAAGCTGGCTGCCATGGTTGTTGGGGGAATGGTCTTTGTGGGTTTTATATGGAAATAATGCTTCTGCTGTGGACCCAATGGTGGACGCGAAGAAAGAAGCCTGAAGCACCCACAAACCTGTCACAAAAGTTGCGCAACCACATTTATATCCAGAAAAGAATCTTTAACCACAACGGAACGAGTCTTCAGAGTACATGTAATTATTTGAAGAAGAAAAATTAATCTGCAAAGTCTTGTCTCATCATACGATACCGTGCCCTCCCAATGCTTTTGCCCCGTGACAAAGTATCTGCTCGTGGATCCTACACTGTACTGGTACCGTTTTGGTAGCGGTAGCGGCTGGAGCCAGCTGCAACCACACCGGCCGTCTACCTCGAGGTTGTTTTACATGTATTGATTGGTTTGTCCCGCCCGCACAGAACAGCGCAAAGTCTTGTACGCCCCAAGTGCAAGAACGTGAAATTATGGGGTCTTACTGTACCGGTACCAGAAGAACGCTTCTTCTTTATCGGGGCGAGCAACTTGGCCAGCAGCCATAGTACAGCAGCCCTTTCGAGGCGAGCTTGAATACCCTGTCCGATCGCATTCCAAACCTGCGCGGCAGCAGCCACATCACCCCGTCGTGTTGTGCTGTATTTGTGCCTACGTCACTGAAGTAGCAGTTGCTCGAGGTACCCTATCTATTCCTTTCTCAGTTTGTCTTCTTTTGGCTGATGAGTCACTGTGGTACATACGGCATCGTCTCCCATCAGCAGTCCGCGAGACTATCATATAGTCAAGATCTGCATCTGCAATGAAGTACATGTACACTATACGCGCAAGCCTCCATGCCAGTTCCGGTTGCCGAGTCGCGGCTCTCATCAGTCTGGGATACTTTGCGATGGTTCATTTCATTCGTGCACGATTAACTCTTAATGCCCATAGTCCTGTGAGAAGTATTTATTTAAAGAACTTCGCCCAAGACCACAGAACTCAAAAAAATCTCCCCGTCAGTAGTACGTGACCTCAGGCCAATGACGGGTATCAGCCCACAAAAAAATAAAGCCAGCTCTTGAAAAGGACAAAGTTTAACATTTTAAAAGGCGTGCCCACCATGAAGATCACTTCGCTTCCTCTCTTCACCATTACTACCATGGCATTGTTGGCCATGGCGCAAGGTGATGCTGTCTGCCATACCGTCAATGCTGTGGCTGTCCCAACCCCTATCATTGAAACAATTTCGGTCCTAACTGGAACCACCAACGTCATATGTGATTTGAGCTGTGACGGCTCTGTAAATGTCAATTCTCGACTCGTTGTTGCTGGGATGATTGACTCTGGTACAAGTACTTGTGGAGGCTCGATTTCCAGCAACATATTCGAAGACCTAACCTTATCTTATTCTGCAAACGGCAACATGAACGTGGTCATCACATGTACTTGCATTGGTGCTGGTAATCCTGCTCCCACTCCTCCCGCTTCCTCTTGTTTTTCCGAGCAAGCCACTGTGGAACAACCCGGCCAAGCACCCACCAAGATGACGGACCTCAAGATTGGAGACATGGTTTTGACCGCCAACAAAAAATTCGAACCAGTCTATGCATTCGCCCACAATGATGCCACAACTGACACAGAATTCTTACAAATCCACACCACAAGTGGCAAGAACAAGAAACCAATTGGAAGTCACTGGTCAGCATTTGGTCTATGTGCAGGGCAAGGATGCTCCGGTCACAGCCAAATCCATCAAGGTTGGGATAGCTCCCAGTCAAGCTGGACATGGACAAGGAGGAGCTGCCCTTGTCACCAAGATCAAGACTGTCCAGCGCCAAGGAATCTATGCTCCTCTGACTCAGGATGGCACCCTTGTGTGGATGGCATTGCTCCTCGTGCTATTTCCCTCCACCCAATGGTGATCCCCAAACCATGGAACTACAAGGCCACTCTGCGTCCATTATCTCTCACCACCATGTTGCTCACATGCTCATGACTCTGCCTCGTTTGGTTTGCACCGGTGGGATCAGCCCCAAATTGTGCCAGACGTACAATAATGATGGTGTGGCTCACTTTGTGCAGATGGCGTTTGATTTGTCCGACTGGTTCCATGCGCAGCATTGGGCGGTCCAAGGGTGCCTCTTGGCTGTCTACTTGGCTGTCTTGTGTCCCCTCTATGCCTTGGAGCTCTTGTTCGGTGCAAAGCTGGCTGCTGCTATGGCCGTTGGTGGATTGGTCTTTATGGCTTTTTTCCGTGGAAATAGTGCTCCTGCCGTGGACCCGACGGTGGACTTCGAGAAAGAAGCTTGAAGAATGCACAACTTGCTTGTCCCAAAAGTAGGTATATGATACGTAACTATTTGAAAACAGACTACTTCCTTTTCCGTGCAGTTTGATGGCTGTAATGAGTCACCGTTGTACGTACGGCATCGTCTCCCATGATAGCAGTCCCATTTCTGAAACCATCGGGTACGGCAGCTTCTTTTTGCTACTACGGTAGTCGGAGGACACGACAACGATCGACGCCGTGGACACACGATCCGGCGGTAGTAAAGCTTGCTTCTCCTACAGGAAGTGGCCGACCTCATGGCCATCCCCCACTCCTGGTCGAACCGGGCCAATGTGACTTCTCCTGCACCAAATCAAGGAGAAAACGACACAGTAAGATCACGCTAGATACAACAAGATTTGGCGAAACTCTACTGAAGATCTGAAAAATGCAGTTACGGTAAGAGTTTGGATTCATTTCTAGTAGAAATTCTTAGCTTAGCTTAGCTTAGCTTACTTCAGCTCAGTTATGATGCAGTCATTGCTAGTTAGTACCAGGAAGCAGGCGGTGGTTCGGTGGGCCTGACATTCAAGAAAATGGGATCATTTCCGGTTGCAAATACGTAGAATCCATAAAAGGTGAAGAAGAGACTAAAAAGAAAGATGACGCTTCCCGTAAAGAGTGGAACGGCCTTGTATTCGTCCCCGTCGTCATCGTCAGTACTACCGGTACTGGTACTGGTAGTACCAGTGCCCAATCCGAGGAGGGAGGATTGCATAGAGGAGGCTTCTTGGTTTCTCATCATGGCATCTAGTTGCCGTTGTCGTTCGGCCACTTGCTCTTCTGATTCACTACTACTGTCACTACTGCTCTCTAGTTCTCCATTGCTCTTGGCCAGGCTAAGAAAGCTACTACTACTAGATGCACTACTATGGGTAGCAACACGGGTAGCAAGCCGTGGAGTGCAAAACGCAGAAACCGGTACAGGTAGAACGCTGGGACTGGTGCTACCTGTACCCAGAAGGATGGGTAGAAGCAGCCAAGCTAGAATACCATAGCTACTAGCAGCTTTGATGGTACTGGTACTTCTTTTCATACTAACGCAGGACTGCAGGTGCTATTTGATGTTCAGAGAGTGATCGCTGGCTGCTGCTGTTGCCATTGATGAATGGCTCTGACAGCCGTCAATTGGCATACTCTAGTGGATCTCCGATTGAAGATTCGATTCGATTCCATCGGATCTTTTGGATCTTTGGGACACCAAGAAAGAAATGCTTCGTGAACACCTAGACAGTAAGACGTTCAGACGGACAGTGATCGCGAGTACGGAGTCGCAAATGAATGAGATGAAACAATCAATCGCACCGTCCTACATGTACTGGTACTGCTCTCTGGAGTCCCATTCGACGGCATTTCGAAAGTTCACTCTAATCACAGAACGATTTCAGTTCAGCACTCGGAAAAGAAGATCTCCGTCAAAATACTACTGAGTCGAGTCTCAGTCGCTACTATTGTAGTCCAGCCACCAGCTATCAAGAGCGGCGAGTGAGCATCGTAGAGTTGAATGTCGTGAATTGAATCACCTTGTAGCCTGGAAAAATATTCTGTGAGTCGAGTCACATTCATCCAGGCGGCAGCAACACAGCACTGCACACAGCAACGATTCGATTCGATTCGATTCGGCTTTCTACAAATGTGGGCAACCCTGCCAGCAAGCAAAACTGGATTATTCATCATTAGGGCATTTGTCGGCAAACAACTTCCAACGTTGCTCCTTACAGCTCCAACAACTAACTGAATCGAATCGAATCAAAACGAGTGCAAACGGTTTCTTGCTTTCCAATCTTGACAGTGCTGGTACGGTACCGGTACGGTACTCACCACCGTCACTTCTCAACGTTTCGAGGCTCCAGGGAAAGGATTCAGTCCCGAGGGACAATATTTGCTCGTGGAGGGGCAATATTTGCTCGTGGAGGGGAAATATTTGCTCGTGGAGGGGAAATATTTGCTCGTGGAGGGGAAATATTTGCGTGGAGGGGAAATATTTGCTCGTGGAGGGGAAATATTTGCTCGTGGAGGGGAAATATTTGCTCGCGCGTGGAGGGACAATAATATTTACTCATGAGCGCAAAGACTCAGTCCCGAGAGAAAACTTTAGTCCCATATGAAAAACTTTAGTCTCGAATGAAAAGCTTTAGTCCGGAATGACGGTACACCTGTACGTACGTCAATTATTGACAGTTTGTATTGTACTCTAGCTAGTAGAGTACTTGTCTAGTACTGAGTACGAGTACTATTAATAGTAGAGCTTTACTTCTACTACCGGTAGTAGAGTTGTTTTGTGGATGTGACGAACTAACTTACCGGCGACTGGGAAACGGAAAACCGTTGACTGACTACCAACACTCTTATTTAAAGTCTCATTAGTCACTATTCAGACACCGTGATCTCATAGTATCTTCTAAAAGATATTATTAGTACTAACAGCTTCGATTCGATTCGATTCCCATCCATCCATTCATATATCTTTGGCACCTTCATCCGCACATTCATCAGCACGTTATTGCTGGAAGGTTATACTATAGTGTATGTACATGTACATATAGATGATGAAGACCATGACATCCCCTGGTAACACCGATGCTATTAATAGCACATGTAGTAAGAGTGCCAGCAGTACTATAATGACTGACGATGAGTTTGAAAGTTGGATGCTTGCAGAGTTTGTCAAGCCCCACGGGAATGCTAGTCTCTACCAGGAGTACAGGGAGATTTTCCACTTGGCCGCCTCTGCCGTTAGAAAGTGGAGACAACGCTTTCATGGAGATCCATCTGTGTGGAAACGGCTATTTGATAAAGACAGAGTCACCAAGGAATTCATTGAAGCCATTCCCATCATTCAAGCTGTCTTTACTTTCTTTGCAAGCAATGACAATGACAGCAATGACAATGACACTGCTAGCTATACAGTGGTGGACCTGGCTTCAGGAAAAGGTAAGTCTAGCCAAGTCTAGGGGGATCAGGAGGTGCAACCTATGCCCTAGCCTAGCATACCCTGATCATCTATCTGATCTCCTTGCTTACTTACCTTAAAATACCTGTGTCTCTTACGCTCTTACGGTACTAGGCTACCTGTCCATGCTCTTGGCGGAACTACTCCCTCCCTCCAAAGTACAACGGTTTGTCCTCATGGACAAGGCATGGCCCACCTACGATCAGGAACCACAAAAACATCACATGTCCAAGGCGCACATCGCTGGAGATTACCAGGACAAGTGGCCCATTCCATTGGTCACGTCCAAACAAGATTTCAAAAAGTCTCGACAACGAACGCTCCTCCAAGATCGATTCTTTTCTCAAGGTCCTGTCATTCTGCTAGCTGTGCATTTATGTGGAACACTCTCCCTCAAAGCCGTCGATTTCTTCAATCACAATACAAACATTGTTTTCTTTGCCTTGAAACCATGCTGTTTGCCAGGAATCATTCATGCCAAACGAAAAGAAGTCTTCCAATTTAGGCACACTTGTACGAAAGACAATGCAACTGATAGTACAGAACCCCTACGATGCTACCATTCCTTTGAAGCGGCCACCGTCTGCATGCACGGAAAATGGAATAAAAATGTTTGGAAAGGACCCCACAGGTCCACTCTCACGGCCTATTTTGAAACGTGGGCGGACAATCTGTATTTGGGCATTGCCACGGAACAGCATGATACTGATACTATTGACACTCCCAACCAAAGGAAGGACACTGATGATAATCCGCCAAATAAACCCAAGTATCGAACGCAAACGGGGACCATGGCTCACAAATTGCAAAAAACCGTGGCAGTGCAAACGGAAGGAGGATATCAAAACGAATTTCTGTTTGCGCAACGATGTCCCGTTACGCCGTCGGTTTGGGAACAGCTATTACTCCAAGACGAAGAAGCTTCTCGACTATCGATAGTAAACGAGGATGAAGAGGAAGCGAAAATTAAATAACTGGGATTAGGAAATCCGTAAAGCCCGCTCGGCATAACAAATATTAATCAAGCTACATGTTATGATTGCAACGCTATCATAAGTCTATCATGTCACAAACGAAATAGCAATTTCATAGAAAGATCTTGGAATATCATTTATTAGGTCGTAACCGCAGTCGCCACACAGTTTAACTAAACTAAGTAAACGCAATGACAGCGCGCCGAGGGGGATCATCAACAAACTCAATCGCACGGAAAGCGGCGGGTGACGGAAAGCGGCGGGTGACGCTCTCGCGATCTAATTCGTCCGCGTCGATCGCTTGCGCCGCTTCCTGTCTCGTCTCGTTCCATTATCGATGCGTCGTCGTAACTTCCACTTGTGGACTCGACTTGACTCGTAACATCGTTAGGATTCTTTCCTTTGCAATCATCCGTCGATCGTCGTTTTGCGTTTTGCAATTTCGTTCATTCCTTCACGCACAACTACAGGGACAGCTCGCGGGACACGCCACTTCTCGACAATCCAGTCGAAAGGTCTCGAGGGATGGCAGTAGCTCGCAGAACTCATTGGGTAGATTCCGTCCGCGCAATTCATTTCGTTCAATGGTAAATTCGCGCAAATTCGTGAGCTGCAGCAGTTCCGTGGCGGGCAGTGTCCCGGACAATTCATTGTGATCCAATCGCAAGGTCGTCAAGTGGGAGAGATTGCCAATTTCGGACGGCACATGACCTGCCACATTGTTATAGGCGAGACTCAAGAATCGGAGCGATGTCATGAACCCAATTTCGCTGGGAATGGAACCCATCAAGTTATTCCAATCGAGATTCAAATGAGTGAGTGCCGTCAATGGTGACGATGCGTGTGCCGGAATGGGTCCATTCAATTGAGATTGGAAAAAGACGAGTCGTTCGAGTTTGGGCAACAGAGACAGTTCCGTGGGCCAAAATGCTTGTAGAGTGAACTTGTCCAATCGACAGTTGTAAATTTGAATCGTTTGAACATCCGTCAGAAGCGATATTTCTGGTGGCATGGTCCCATGCAAATGACTTCCGGTTCCATCTTGGGGTGTCCCGATGCGATCGCCTTGAATATTTTCGAGTCTCAAATGTGTCAATTTTCCCTCTCCATTACACGGATATATTTGTCCATTGGAGGGCATTCGCTCCGTGGGAAGCCACGTGCAGACTGGTTTGTCGTACTTGAGAACGTTGCGCTTGTACGTGGACTCATCAGACCAGGATGCGGTTCCATTGGTGGCATAAAAGATGGACCCAATGGCGATATACTGCTGTCGTTCCCAGACTGGCATGGACGCAATGTCAGGATGTTCTTGCAGCCACTTGAAAGCGAGTGCTTGTGGTGAGTTTGGTTCTCGTTGAATGGTGGCGACGGTAAAGTCGGGTAGATCGGCGAGTAGAGGAATGGGTGTCGGTGCCGGCACGATGCTTTGTGATGACGATGGTACACTAGTAGTACTGAATGGCTGTTGTGGCGGCAGTGACGAGACGTCTAGATGTGTAGGTGCAAGGGTAGGAAGCAGGGTCATGAATGAGGGTACGGTGGTAGTGGTGGGAGTGAGTGATGTGGTAGGAGCCATGGTGACTGGATCACTATTGGAACTAGACATGGAGAATACCACCACAAGTGCAACAATGACGGCAGCTCCGCATACGACCAGACCTAGAATGCCTCCCAGGGATGCTTGCAAGTTTCTGTTTTCCAGGTAGTCAGCTAAGCCAGCTTGTTGTGCTTGAACCACTTTGTTGTTTGCATTGTCATGGTTGTTGGCACTATTGGTAGTATTGGTGGAATCCATTACAACCGTGACAGCTGCATTCATCATAACTTGAGGGTTTCCCGCAGAAGACGTGGGATTGTTCAAGGTGGAGGAACTGGGTATGGCTGAGCTACCTGTAGCTGCAGTGGCTGTAGGTAAGGGGAGGTGCGCCTGATCTTCTTGATTGGATTGTGCATCTAGATGATAGTGTGTGGGTTCCTGTGAAGATACCTCATATGCATCATATGCAGTGAAACCCTCTGCCATATGCAGTGGGCTGCTGGTTGCCATGGGTGCTTCTGGATCTTGCAGGTTTGGGTCATTATTGCTTTGAGTACCGGATAGTGACTGCCTATTAAGTCCTTGGTTGACGGATCGTGGAGGAGAGAGCAACGCCATGGTTGCCTTGGTGGGTTGTCTGCTGTCTTGTGGTTGTCTGTTGCTGCTGTTGCTGTTACGGAATCCAACACTAGTGTGTCTTGTACTAGCACTACTACTAGTACTAGTACTAGTACTAGTAGTGGTGGTGACTGGAGCAACCGTCTTCTTGAAAGCATTCCTGCTAGTACCGCTAGTGGCTACAGGGACCTCCGACGCGACAGACGAACTGCAAGAGGCCACCAATGCCAAGTCGTCCACATCTATCTCGTCCACGTCTATCTCTATTGCATGCGGCGCATGGGAGCTCATGGTCGCTTCTTCTCTTTCGCTTTGGTGGCTTGGTGTTGCGGGTGCTTTGAATTCGTTCGTTGTCTTTCGATCGATGAATAATAATGAGAAGGCCTTCCAGACAGGGTCATGTTTGCAAGAGTTAATGAACCCATTTCATTTAACTCCAGACCTGTATTCCTTGTGGGTTCATGAAACCAGTTTCGAAGCGACCACTAAATAATCCTTGTGTGAAAGATTTAACGATGGACAATTTACTTAACACGAGATCCATAACTCTACCCTTAATATTTTTCGCTATTTTGGCGGATAAGTGCACTTCCGCAACAGCCACAATGGTAGGGGTAACCAAATAAGCCGTTCCGATCGCTTCTAACACCTCTAAAACCAATGTAGAGCACTTGGTTTGGTGCTCAAAGGTTGTCTGGATCATGCTGGAGCCCATCGGGGAGAGGAGGTTTGTCCAATGTCCATTGCCGCCACCTGCCACCACACGACGCCTTCGGTGGACGATACCGGTGTCGGTAGCCATCGTTTCGCTATGTTGTTATCTTCCTCGACGACAAGAGAAGCTACCACGGAGCAACGATACGGAGCAACGATAGTAGGCCTCGAAGAGTGCAAGGCATCGAACGCAACAGGAGTGGGATTTTCTGGGGAAAGGTCACAACGAACGAACGAACGAACGAACGAACGAAGCGTCCTCAACAACAAGAACTAACGAAGCTACCGCTACCATGCACTACCGCAACAACAACAGGCTACCGCTAACAACAAGAAGACAAGAAGAGGATCGGCAACAGTCTCGTCTCGCTACCGCTACTACACAGCAGGATCAGCAGGATCTCGAGTTGCATCCATCAGCAGCGCTTATTCCGCAAGACAACAAGGCACCGAATTTGCAACAACAAGAACGCGCTACGATGTACCACGCGACGGCGACAGTCGCTACTATAACGAAGAGGTGTCCTCTTGAGCAACGAAGAAACTCGAAGCGACAGGTATTTGTATTCTCTACCGGAGCAGCCACCGCAACAGTCACCGCAGCAGCTGCCAATTTTGCCAACGACGAAGCCACTAAGCCGACAGGCTACTACAATTCTACAATTTACGACGAAAGGATCAACCGCAGTCTATTACGTCGAGGAAAATTGACCTGCTTCTGGTTTCCAATTTTGAAGGCCTTAGTCGAGGGTATTACGTGCTACTGGCGCCGCCATACCCGTACGGATGATACCTGATGATCGCTACAAGGTGGGAGTGCATTGTCATACTGTATGCATTGGTCTATGCATAAGTATCATCTACCATGTCATTGCAGCATTTCATCGTCCAATTTGAATTTGCCTCCGACCAACAAAAAACCTCGACCATGGCGCTCTGAGCCGCTCCCAGGGACGACACTTCAGGTTTTCATGTGAACCAACCATCTGGCTATCATTTTTAGTTGTAATAGAGCCGGAAAATAGACTTCAATAGGTTACCCCTACCTATCTTAATGGCTTGGTTTGGTGACTTTCCACCAATTCTAGAGCAAAATCTAAGGGTCCACTCATGGATCTCGTGTTAAAAAAGAGGTGCAACTTTTGCCAGTCCTGGTCTAACAAAACGGAAGCAAAGAACAGAATCGAAAACTGCACGGGAGTAACATACTGGCTATTGTAGAAAAACCACGTCCGAAATTCCAAGCAGGAATGCCCGGTGCAATCCATCATTGCAATTGAATTCGATTGAATTGAGAAAGAGAAAGCTGCACCATGAGGAAAGCAACAGACAAGAGCGACGGCACTACTAGTAGCCCTTCCACCAGTGATGGCGCTGACAAGCCACAGTCCTCCTCGTCTGTCTCTACAGAGTCTGAAACACTTTACCGCGGAAGGAGGAGAAGAGGAAGTCGATGTCGATGACTCATTGACTCGATGCACGCTAGTAGTAGTAGGCTTGCTGCTGCTGCTGCTGCTGTTGCTGCTAGTACATAGCACTGACGATGATGGCAATGACGACGACACTAGTACTCACCGTAGCGGTCAAGCCATCAACCATGAACAAGCACAAGTCGATAGAGCGGCCAAGCAAGAAGCACGTAGAAACAGTACCAACTCCTACGAGGAGACTAGGGTTGGGCTATTCCTGTCTCCGGGACCGGTACGCTACCTCCTCCTCTATCACCAGTAGCCAGAAGACCCACTGCCTCTCTACCTATGCATAGAAGCTCATCTAGTAGTGCTAGAAGAGCCAACCTTAGACACCCCAACATCTACCACCACCACCACCAAGGAAGATCCAAATGGGTTAGATCTAGCTGCTACTGCCACCACCACTGCCACAAGTACTAGCACTACCGAGAGAGATGTAGCTGGTGACAAAGATGAAATCAACCCAGTGCTACTCAGGCATCTAGCAGCCACTCAGCAACCAGGCGCTTTCCCATCTAGTACTAGGCCTCCCAACTTGTCTCCAAACTCCACCACTAGAAGACTCATCAGTCACAGGCTCTCTGCACCTCCCGTTCTACAGCCACACACTTCCTCATCGCTAACACAATCACCCGTTGCTCACACCACTACACTCCTCACCACCAATGCTGCTCTCTCGGAAGCCGCTCCAACGTTACCCATGCAAGAACCAGAACCACAACTTGTGGAAGCATCCCTCGTAAGAAATAGCTCACAAGCTCCAGATGATGTAGAACAGCCACCACCACGGCATCACCATCACCACCAAGCGACACTAGAAGCTTCTTCAGACACTTCACACCAGCCACATCAACCAGAAGAGGAAGATGTCATGATGATACAAGCCAAAAGTGCAGGAGTCAGAGACTACATTCGAAACCCTACCTTTTGTCTATTTTTGGCATTGTACGTCATTGCCATTCTCACCATTATTGGACTCGTGGCTGGAATTGTCATACTCCAACAACAACACCATCAGCAAGTACAAGAGTTGCAAGCCAATCAATCGCCCACGGTTTCTCCCGACTCCCATACGCTCAATGACCAAAACGTTATTGTAGATGCGGCCGGAACTATCTTTCAAGAATACACTTCTCCTCAACGAAACAAGGCAGCGTACGAAGCATTTCAATGGCTCCAACGACATCCCAATCTAGAGTACATGGAAGACTTTGTCAGGGTACAACTCTATGCATTGGCGACTGTCTTTGAAGCACTCAATGGATGGGATTGGCCAGCCTTTGACAGAGGATACTACATGAGTCATGAAAAGACAGAATGCGATTGGATGGAACCATTCGAGAACATTCATTGGTGTGACAATACTGACGACAAGAATGGTAGAGATCTCTTTTGGAAAAAGAATGACAAGGCCGACAAGGCGCCGTCGGAACCGCCTCTAGCGCCACGCGAACAACGAGTGGTGCGACGTTTGATACTGACGGGAGACAGTGAACACAACATTCCTCATGTGCGGGGATATCTACCGCCGGAAGTCGCCTTTTTGACCGATCTACAAGCCATCCAAATTAGTTACACAGAGTTGAATGCCGATCTATCCGAATTGCTGCCGACTCAGCTCGAAACACTCTCCTTGTTAACGTCCCTCTTATACACGTACAATCAAATCAGATCCACCATTCCCACTCGAATTGCCAGACTCCAACAACTCGCTCGTTTGGATCTACAGTGGAACAACTTGTCAGGGTCCATTCCGTCCGAAATTGGAGCCATGACGCTATTGACGTCGCTCAATTTGGACCGCAACCGCGTACAAGGAAACATTCCATCCGAACTAGCTCTGCTCAGTTCCACTATGAAACACCTGTATTTCCAAGAGAATCAACTCGAAGGGACACTCCCTTCCGAGTTGGGGGAAATGACAGCGCTCCAGTGGTTGGATATTCATTCCAACTACGTGCAGGGATCCATCCCCACTGTGTTTGGGAGAATGACCTCACTCGACACATTCGATGCCTACCAGAATCGACTCGACGGACCCATCCCCTCCGAACTAGGAAATATGTCCAGTGTCAAAACACTCAATTTGTGGGGCAACAATTTGTCCGGTGCCCTGCCGTCCGAGTTGGGATTTTTGGCTCCCACGTTGGAAAAACTCTATCTTCATGACAACCCGCGTCTCAACGGGAGAATTCCTAGCGAATTTGGTCTGCTAACGCATTTGAGAGAACTGTGGATTCATAGCACGGACTTGACAGGTGCCATTCCCATCGACCCTGTGCAAAATGCCATCCTTGAAGCGATTTGAAGTGAATTGCTTGAAAGTGACCTGTCCGGGAGAATGTGTCTGTCGATGTTATGCGTTATGATTGATTCATGACAACCCGCGTCTCTACGGGAGAATTCCTAGCGAATTTGGTTTGCTAACGCATTTGAGAGAACTGTGGATTCATAGCACGGACTTGACAGGTGCCATTCCATCGGCCCTGTGCAAAATGCCATCCTTGAAGCGATTTGAAGTGAATTGCTTGAAAGTGACCTGTCCGGGAGAATGTGTCTGTCGATGTTATGCATTTTAATTGATTGATGGATGAAAGCCGTGCCAGCTGGGATTGTTGGCTCCCACGTTGGAAAGACTCTATCTGCATGAGTCTCGACGGGAGAATCCTGATGGAATTAGGACTGCTATGCATTTGTGAGAACTGTGGATTCATAGAACGGACTTGACCGTCAAGTCCGGTGCCATTCCATTGGCGCTTTGCAAGCTGCCATCTTTGAAGTGAATTGCTTGAAAGTGGTCTGTCCGGGAGAATGTGTCTCTCGATATTATTCGTTTTAATTAATTGATGGATTGATGAAAGCAAAACTTACTCGTACGAACAAGTAAATGAAGTTTGAAGCTGGCTAGCTGGAGCTAATGCATGGGTTGCCAACAAAGGGCTCATTCGATCCGCCCGTCATTTGCTCGTGATGTTTAGCTAGGTAATCATGATGTCGCTGTCGTGAGAGCCGACAGCAGAGTAGGACCACCATGTGTCTAAGCTTCGAAAGACAATCATCGTGGCGAGCGAAAACGCATTGAAGGATATGCAAGATTTAAAATCAATGTATAACTATGCATGTAAATGGATCAACGGGGCCTTGCGAAGGAAGTCATAGCAAGGCCTATTGACGCACTCCGCGTCTATCATAGGTACTGACTGGTAGCTGTGGTCTTGACAATCCAGTACGACTATTCGGTAATATGAAACTCCAGAATCCGCCTTGACCCAACTATAGGCAGTCCTTCATCCCAATCATATACGAAAGACCGTGCCTCGACCAGATATGCTATAGGGGCAACAGGAGCAACGTCAGCTTCTTTCACACCATTGTCGGATGAGGAATCAAGAAACTGAAACTTGGGTACCGGTACTTACTTGTTTCCGATGGGTCAAAATTCCAGCGGGCGCCGAGCGAAGGGTCGATGCTAAAGGTGTATGGCTTTTCGACCGCCGCGTGCATAATCTTCACCTTGTCGTCCCCGTAAATCCGGAAATGCACACCATCAGTCTCCTCGGAAGAAGTTTCCGCCATGAATGTGAATGATGTAGGAAGAAGTGATCTCTGCAAGACAAAGCCATCTTGAAGATTTTCGTAGCCTTCCACAACGGCATTCCTGGAAAGGTCCCAGAGAGCAAGATTGGTGATAGTTCCCACGCTATTCTCTGCTGTTGGACTGGAAGTCGGAGATACCGGGACGATGTCAAAGATAGCTTGTCGCTTTGCTTCGGTGGGGGAACTGGATGGAGACAGTGTTGGCAGTGACGAGGGTTTCCCTGTTGGAACACTGGAAGGTGAAGCCACGGATGGCGCTTCCGTGGGATGCGATGAGAACATGGGTGTTGGTACTTCCGTGGGAACGGGAGCTGTTGGAGGTGAAGGAACTTGAGTCTGTCGTGGAAGAAAATCTATCACTTGATCCGCTTCACCGTTGTCGATCGTGATGGAAGCCATGAACACAATCTGGCTCTCCGGGGCATCCAGAACACCGGGCAAGTAACGGTTGAAGAAATCATAGAACTTGAGAAGGAATTGACGACCGTCAACACCGAATTCTCGTGCAAACAAAGGTTCATAGTCAGGACATCCATTACAGCTCGCCATGGCGGCCCAACCAATTTGAATCATAGAAGACCCATCACTGGCAATGTCTCTAATAAATGCTTCCTGTAGGACTCGTTCGTAGGGTCCTTCGCACATGCCACTGGCGTCGTTGTATGCCATTTGAAAGAGTGTCTCTAGTTCTCGTTGCTTGGCGTACACCTGATCAAATGGCACGTTCGTAATCGTCAGGTCAAGCTTTCCTTCCTTGATCTCGTCCACATCGCTGTTACACATATCCGTTACTGCCATGGGAGGATGCAAAGGTTTTGCACCTTGTGGGTTGGGTGATGATTTCCTTGTTTCCCAAAGAAGAGTCGTGACGGTTGTAGCGACAGCAATGACAAATGCCACGACCAACATTTGGCAAAAGGTGAACCTGCAGCAGCTCTTCATGGCAAAATCATCCATGGATGTTTCGTTTCTGTCGTCTGTCCAGGTGTCAGCAGTGGCTCCATGCATGGGAAGAAGAGTCATGTCCTTCCTAGCGCTGATGCTGTTGAGGAAGCAATGCAAAGGCCAGTAGTGAGCAACTATATGCTCATGCAACCGTCCTGTCCGCCGAACAAACCCGATCCAACCCGGCTCGACTTACCTATTGACGTCGGCAGCAGGCGGCACGACCACTTCTTCATCTCTCAGACGAGACGATTCCAACGAAGCATCATCATCCAGAACGAATCCTCGTTTTCGAAGCCATGGGAAGAGCGCCAAGAGTCTCTCTCTCATTGTAGTATCCGTCACTTGCCCCTCCTCCTCGTCTTCCGGTTCATCTTCCCACTCGCTGTCATCGTTATTGGTCTCGGTTTGTTCGTCTTCCATATCTTGTTCTGCATCATCATCATCATCATCTTCCAGGAGGAACGTTGTGTGTGTGGCATCACTCATGTCTAGCTTCTTGTCAAGAACGCCGTCATCATCATCATCATCATTTGCGCTGCTATCACCATCATTGGTCACTAGAGAAGTGTCGAGTGGTACAGCTTCTTGAACTTGGTCAAACAAGTTGTCCCCATCATCCTCATGATTGGTTAGTACAAGAGAATTGTCGAGCGGTTCTTCACTGTTCATCTCTTCTGCCTGTTGCTCGAAATCGTCCACGTCCACGGAATTGACGGGCTGGCATTGGAATGATTGCAATGCATCCGACAGCCCAAACTCTCCGACAGTGTCCCATCCATTGGTATTACCGAGCTCTTCGTCGTCATCGTCGCGATTCTCGTCGTCGTTTCCATTGACCGGGACACGCATTCCAACAGCACCACTTCGCACCGTCGTTTCATCCTCGTCATCATCGGATGTTGTTGTATCACTCGCTGTTGGCGTTGTATGGGGCGAGTCGAGTACGACCTCCAATGGAGCGAATCGAACGGATCGTTGTTTTGTTTCACTAGTATTGGACATTGTCATTGGTTTTGGAACTGGGGGCACGACCACGAGTTCTCGAGCAACTTGGAGAGGAGGAGGCGGAGGCAGTGTCTGATCTTGGTTGGTGCTGTTGTTTGTGTTTGTGGATCGGAGTGAATCATCTGGTATTTGTTGTGAGGGTGTGGATCGCATGGACACGGAAAGATCGGATGTGAGAGATACTTCCTCTTCCATGGCGTGTAGCCTGCGAAAGGGAGAAAGAAAGGTGTTAGATGCATGGCTGCATGCTTGTATGTATGACTAGCTAGCTACTAGTACTAGCTAGACAGCCTGGATACCGGTATCACTTACATGGAGAATGACCTTGCCGAGTCTCTTAGATGCTGATCAAGGGCTGGATCCTGCAACAATGGATTTGGAGTATAGCTGTACCTTTTGCTCCCCAATAGGTCTGCATTGCCCTGATTGCCATTGGGCAGACGGTACTCATACTGCTGGCTGTCCACACTGCGTGCAAGACTCGCTTGTTCCATTTGCATTTGAAGCTGCAGTTCCATTTCCATGGTACCGGTACTGACTGAGCTACATGCAGTGTCTCCTCCTTGCAGCTTATCATGAGTTGGTGGTGTGGGAGTGTTTCCACGCGAGGCAAAGAACGGGGTCATGTGTGCGTCATAGTCTTCTTCCGAGGCATCTAGCAACACGGTCTCTGCCAAGTCAGCCGTAGGTCTACTACCGGTAGCAGCAATGCCAATGTCATCTTGCTCTTGATCTTCTAGCTTCAACTGAGCTTCTTCATCCCGTAGAGACTCAAAGAGGCGCTGCAGCATTGTGTCTTCGCGACTGCTTCTGCTAGAGAAAACCATCTTGTAAATCCTTCGTCTTAAGAAGATCTTCTTTCTTGCTCTTGCTCTTGCTCTTGTTCGTCTTCTTCACAAACACAAAGGATCAATTCAACTCAGTTCAATTCAAGCACTCGTCGACCATGACCAACACACTAAGAAGACACTACTTAGTAAGAAGACAACCAAAGCAACGCGATCTCACGCCTGATGCTCGGATCCGGATGGTGGTTCCGTGTTGTTTTCCAAAGTACTTGCTCATATGTTTCTCACATGTTTCTGAAACCGGACACTAATGAAGCACTCTCTAACTAAGTTGTAGAGGAACTGAGACATCACTGTTAAATCTTGCTTCCAAATTATCAAATTCACCATAAGTAACAACCCGCGATCCTAGTCACACACGGGCCGAGCTTGACAATGGTCACGATTTCTGTGCCAAAGAAGATTCGATTCTCCACTTGGGGAAAGTTCTCTCTTATATAGTAGGTACGAGTAGCTAGCTAGTATTAGTCTAGTAGTTCCTCTGTCATCTCTTGTACGCAGACTCCCCAGAGACAGCTATTGGATTGCACTTGCGGCAAGGTTTGCCAACCACCTGGAGTCAAAGCCGAGGTACAGTAGACTACAGTTATCCTAAGAGGCGGACTCAATTGGCCTGATCAAGAAAGCATCAGCTACAACTACTACTAAGTAGACCCTACACTGTATGTTTTCTTCGGTGGACACCAAACAGGCAACGCAAGGGCTTTAGTAAAGGAAAACTGGCTTGACGTCCATAGCTCGTCCTCCAAAACAGAGGATAGCATTACATATTGCAGAGCAAAGTGACTTGCGCTACAGTTTTGGACAGTCTTTCGTACCTGGCTGGCATTCTAAGTTCCTTGTAACTTAATAAGCATGATGCTAGCTATAGCTTCATACCGGTACTGTGCGCAATCAGCCATCGCTCCAACAAACATCGCCTCTGCCGAACAGTCCTTTCGAGCATTCATCGCTCGTCTGCAAGCTTGCTTGTGCCGCAACTACTAATATCCTCTCCCACATCATCATCATAGCAGCTGCGTACCAGGTAGTCCCGCATTGGTTCCACTCCCACGATCTTGTATCATCATTTGCGCTGAACAAATAAATGAGACCGTTCAAGAGACAAGTCCGTTCAGGGCTGGTCCTATCCAGCTTAACTGCCGTTCGTACGTTCGCCAAATCAAAATAAATGGATTTAACTGCCGAATTTGGAAAGGTGACCTCCAAATTCACACCTACGGCGAACCGCAGAAAATGTTTATAGTAAAAAAGTGGAGCTGCGGTTCGCCGTTCGTGTGAATTTGGAATTATTTGGAATTCGCGTAGGACCAATCATAACGCTCGAGTGAATCCCCAACTCTATCGAGATCATCGGGGTGAGCATCCAGCAAGATTCTGCCAAAACGCAATCACCGTGCGCCAGGAAATCTCGTGATAATAGCACATGATTGTTCTTTGAAAGAATCTCGTTGGGGGCTAGCCCTCGTGCACCTGTTGATCCACATGATGATGCAGCAGGCAAGTATGTGGATCCCTTTGTGGTTCCTCTTTCACCACAATTTCCCTTTTTTTGAGTTCTTCCTATCACCGTAATCGAATCGAACCACCGCACTCTCCACTCGTTGTCACGATGAGTGAAGATGGCAGCGATGGGTCCGTTGATATAGGACGGCAACTACAGGAGTCTGACGAGCGGAACAAGAGGAAGAGAGAAGAAGCGGAAGCCGAGGAGTCTGAGTCGTCATCGAGGAGTAGCCGTGCTGCCCCAGTCCTGGCCCCAGTCGCAGTCGCAGTCGCAGTTCCAGTTGCAGTCGCAGCCCCAGTAGCATCCCCAGTCGCAGCTTCCCTCCCTCGTCCACGTCTTAGCTTGCATGAAATACAACACCGACACCAGATGCAGATACAGCAACTGCATCAACAGCATTCTCTTGTAGTGCCGCCACCAGCTTTGGAATACTACGATGATGAGTTTGCCCAAGATATGTACATGGGGCAACTCAAAGCCCAGGAGTTACGGGAACGACCACCACGTCCTAGGACGACTCCTTTGCCTAAGGAACATGCACGGTCTACCTCCGCCTCTCCCGCACAGAGATCAGCCTCACCGGCAATGAGGAAGGCCGCCAAGGAAGCTGCCAAACAGGTTCAAAAGAAGAAGAAAGAAGACGATAAGATTGCAAAGAGAGCGAAAGATGTTAGGCTGGCAAAGAAGAAAGAAGACGATAAGATTGCCAAGAAAACCGAAGATGCTAGGCTGGCCAAGGTTGTAGCAGAAATGATTGGTGCGTATCAGCACGCTAATCACAAGAATAAAATTGGAATCGGGCAAGAGAAGAGCCCTTCAGACGGCGAGATTTACGGTGTGGCTGTGTCATTCACAATGCGTAAAGGACAACCAACCGAGGAAGTCTTGGATTTAACCAAATTCAACAGCAAGGATATTCGCGCTTTTACTCTAAAGTGTGGAGTAAAGGGAGCAGGTGGCAAGAAACTGTTCGATTGCAGGATGGAGATTGCCCGCAGTGTTCAGATGGGAACGATGTACAACGACCAATCTATTTCCAACCCAGGGTCCTCTTCCGCAACGAAGAGGATCAACACTCTCTTTAAAGTGTTGAATATTTGCTTCCACGCTAACAATTTCATTGACTTTGTTGCTCTCAACGACGGTAAGCAACGAAAGGACTACGAACAAGAGCCTCTCTCGGAGCATGGAGTTACAGGAAATCCGGTGAAGGACTTTTGGGTTCTTGTGTCGAGCGAAATGAACGAGACATCGGACGACTCCTTCGATACCGTCTTAGGGCTGCTCGAGGGGGAAGACGACAGGCTCTTTGCATGGAACGAAGAACACGGTTTCAACCTAAATGACATCAATCGTGGCCAGGATTTTAAGTCAGTTCGACAGCTTGTGTGTGATTTGATGAAAGCGCGGGAGAGATGTCAGTTGGAAATGAAGAAGTCTGGCGAGGGCAGCAACGATCTGTGGACGTACTGCACAAATCCAAAGTTCACTAAACCCCGGCAATCTACTGCAGTTCTACCGGCGGTTGCTGTCTACTACTGTAACCATCTTTGCCTCATACATCCGGCCATTGATGGCAAGTTCGCCGCGTTTATGAGTGACAATTTGAAGAGTGACTCTACGATTGCATTTACTGGGAGTGCCGATTCCAGCGGTGGCAAAGGTGGCAAGCAAGCTGTTGTGGCCGTTATGGAAGTTCTCGCCAATGTAAGTACGGATCTAAAGGAATCAATGTCAAGCCGAAGGAAAGATATGTCATCAGATGAAGCCTCCAAAACGAGTGTTTGGAATGACTATTTCGACATTGGCGATCGGTATTGTAAATTGAAGGCGGATATCCGCAACGGGGATTCGTCCAAAGCACGTATGGTTGCAGCCATGGAAGTTCGTATCGAACAACTTGAAGCGGTCTTGAAGATCGTGCCGGCCAAGTCAGTTATTGAAACAGAGGAAACTGGCGCTAATATTTAAATGTAAGCCGTGTATTACTCGTCTTCTCTCCTTTTACGCTTTTTATTACGCGAAGGCCGTTGTAGCTGTAGACCTTTGATTCTTTTTGCCATGAATTCCCGTAGATAGGAATTCCCCTCAAAGCTACCCTTGAAGATATTGTCCAACCGCACGGGATCCCCATCGTCATCATGTGGAACACTGGGAATATAACCGGTACCATTTGTGCTGACGGTGCCATTGTCAACAGTTCCGCCTGCTTCAAGGCGCTCGTTGATGCAAAAGTTGTGTAGACGAGCTATAGCCTGAGCCAACCATAGCATGTTCTTCAAGGAACAGCCAAGAGGCCGTGCGAGTATGCCCCATTTCATCTGCATGAGACCGAAGGCCATTTCAACACGAATGCGGCACTGGCTGGCATAGAAGTTGAAATTGTCGTAGAGCGGGATCAATTTGTCGGTACCCTGGTATATTGGCACCATGCACTCTGTGGGGATGTATGCTGCATCGCCGATTACACAAGCACCGGATGGAAGTGACTCCACCAAACCGTTTAAAGCACATTGCCGCATTGCATTACGGTCGTCTGAAACTCCAGGAGCAGCATAAGCAAAGAAGATAAACCGAGAATGATGATCCGCGACAGCTTGGATGTTTACTCCATAGCACTGGTAATGGCCGGAAAAGAAACTTCGAATGTTGCCAGTTTCCTTCTTGGTTGGAACCTTGATACGCATAAGATACCCATCGACAACTCCCACGCAGTTGCTAATGGCGCCACCATCGGATATCCCTGCAAAGCCGTCTATTGCGTCCTTTATTTCCTGCTCTGTATTGGGGAAGCGGATTTTCAACTGCGGACACTTGCATATTGCCGTTATTGTCTTCCATAATACGCGATAGAACGAGCTCTTGGATATTCCCGCTATGTCCGTAATATCCAGATAGGAGCCACCAGCCAAATATCGAAGCGTGCAGTAGAGACACAGTTCGGGAATGATGGAACCTCCTCTTCTCACAGCCTGGGTCTCGTTTACTAGCAAGTCATCAACTATGAACGAAAGCAGCTTGTCAAAGCTTCCTTTGCACATTCTAAGTCGTCTTGTAAACGTCGAATGCATCTGGTGTTTCTCACTGTAGCGCTTCCAAGCCAACCTTTGTTCGAAAAAGGAAGGATTCCTAGGTTCACCCGGTAGACACAGGAAAAGGCCCACCGTTAAAATAAAGAGCTGCAAAAGTAGTGCGGCATCTTGTTCGTATTCATAGTCCATGACGACAATGACAAGAGTGTGGCTGTGTGGCTGGCTATAGTGACTGTAACGACAACGGGCTACTGGCTGCCGAATGGCTACTAGTACATGTTCTTCTTCTCACTTTTCGTTTTCAATGATTCAAGGATGTGCTCGAGATCTCACTTTTCGATTTTCGAAACTCGCTAGAGTTGGGGATAGCTAGTTTCGAGATAATGAGTTCTGATTGGTCCTACGCGAATTCCAAATCCATTCATCCTGCGAACCGCAGTTCCACTTTTTTACTATAAACATTTTCTGCGGTTCGCCGTACGTGTGGATTTGGAGGTCACCTTTCCGAATTCGGCAGTTATTGCGATTTGGCGTACGTACGAACGTCATTTAAGCTGGATAGGACCAGTCCTCATGGTTACAGTTCGAAATTCCAACCTGAGAGAGATGTTCAAGGGCAACTTACCAAAACAGCTCACCAAAAACGCCATCTCTACCGAGTCTAAAATGAAAACCCGCACTGCAAGCCAGGGAAGAAAAGAAACGGCCAATGCAACCTTGTATATTAAAACAAGGAAGAGCATGAAATACCGGTATGTCAGGGCACCTAGCAGCAAGAGATCAAATTCTAAATTGACGACATTATGCGACTCATTCAAAGAAACTTGAACAGTTTTGAAATCAGCATCTTATGTGGCAAGACAACTCAATCAGCACTGTCAAAACCTTTGGGACATTGTCTCTGCGGTATCACCTTTACCGTCTGTGCTACTCTCCGGGTCAAAGGGGACCGTGCATCTCTTTGAATGACGCGAAAACATTTTTCTCCGGTGGCGGGCTTGCACTAGGCCCACTCCTAAGTGGGCACCTTTGTGTGTCTGATGTATGCAGGTTCACTATGGCACCGTTCAGCGGATTCGTCTATTGAGGTGAAGCTTACATCATACTTCGTTAAGTTTTTTGCCCTGCCATCAACAAACAACAAACCCGCTCGCTACAGGAGACAGTGTTTCCCAAGGACAGAACGAAGAGAAATGTGTCCTGGACTTCGCCTCCCAAGCCAAGATAGTGGAACGTGGTGCCTCCATCTCCTTGGACAATGCCATGTGCGATCTCCTCAGCCAATGTGAAAATGACGGTGGCTGGCTGTCGATGTCAACCATCCCTTGTCTATCGCTATACGTGTGGCCTTGCTCCGTCGTGGGTTCCACACCATCCACACTTTGCATGCCGACAATATGTGTAGCCGTGATCACTGCGGGCGTTTTCTGGTGGGCATCCAGCAGAACTAAATATTATAAATATATTTATGTGGGTGAACCGGACTGTTTCAGCCAAACTATAATGCCATTACCAGGCTCTCTCCAATCAATCGTCTCATGCCTCACACCTCTCACTGAACTCCCTGGTCATACGATTTCATGATTTGAGAAAATTTACTCACTGAACTCGAATCTCCAACTCACCTCTTCCAGAAGCCACAACGGAGTCCCCGAAGAAACTACTGGTCGATGGAAATCAGCAACGAGCAGATGTTCACGCGGTCACCAATAATCGGTTCCGGTTTCCACTTGTGATGCTATCCCGTAAACATGTTTTCCACAGGCAAAAGAAAAAGAAAAACTGCACAATGTAACGTAACGTGTACAGTCAGCTGGTTTATCTTCATCCCATTTGTCACTTTGATGTACCAACCGACGAAGATGCTTATCTTAGGGAATTTTGGGAAGCCAATGGTGTCAACTATACTAAGTCTTCGGACTCAATTGACTAAGGGTGTTCGGATTGGAGGGGCTCTAAAGATATTCGCAAATTGCCTGTAGAAACTTTGATACTTTTTCTACTGTTGAATTTTCCTGTCCCAGTATTTTCATATCATGTCTCTATTGATTCAAGTCGGATTTTTTCAAAGTCCTTTGTATGCAAATACTTGATCTATATGAAATCGAGTGTGTTCTGTTAGTGAGGTTATGTTCCAATACCGAGACTACAGAAGTTTGTCGAGTTTCTTCTGATGACGACTCATGCCTAGGATTGCACTCATCTTCTTCTTCTTTTGTATTCTTTTTTCTATTTTATCTCACGGGAAACCATGTCTTGTTACTAGTTGATATTGTTTTCTCGTGCAACTGAGAAATCTCTTGGCTGTCTCGCATCGCTGCTGGTTTCAAATCTTAGTGAAGCTTTAATCACCATCAATTAGAATGGTCGAAATTGTTTTCCATTAAAGCGCTACAACATAACTCAACCGCGCTTTCTAATGAGTATGTAAAAAAGTATATCCTTATCCGGTTGTCTGTGTTGACATGGGGCAGTTCCACTCAGCAGTCGCGTTTTTCCGGTGGTTGCTTCAGCGGAGAAAATTCTTCGAAGGAGTAAGGTTAGTTTTGGTACAAAGATTATTGGGACCGTTTTTTGAATGCAGTGACTGTGGTGATTTACATCCGTAATAGAATTTTATTTTTAGGCTACTATGAGTACGACTGCCCACCGTGCCGCTACCCTAAATCGATAACATTGGGGCGGAGAGAGTGACTGTGGTGATTTAATTAGCGGCGCAAGTTCTGATTGAGTTCATCAAGACCAAAAAAACATGCTCCCAAGCTAGTTAGAGCAGGTGCACCCCAAGGCACGTGCACAGGGTAGGGAAACCCTGTTCAATGACAGCTAGAGCATCCTTAGGTCCACGCAAAAGTATGGATGGCAGTAGATTACATGCAAAAGTGAAATTCGAACCCATATGCACATTATGTGCAGTAGATAATCATGACTATAACTGGCGGAAGGGCAACGGGTGGGCTTTGTTTCGGCATCTTACGTCATCCAATCACCTGGTCACAAACTGGCTCTATATATGATGCTGTCTTCATGCGATCAATCCACGTTCTCGTTGGTTCAAATTGCTCTCAGGCAAGACTATTCAAGCTTTGGGACTTGCTCGACTTGCTCTCTCATTTTTCCTAAAAAGTTTGTTGATTGACTGTTGATCTGTCGACCCAGCACATGATCTGCATTCGTTGTCTCTTGAGTCATTTGGCTTGGATAGGCAGTCTGTGCGTTGAAGTAGTGGTAACTGACATTGCTTCGTTCGCGGCCTAATTGCTGGAGCCTAAAGGCGTGGATCCACTGTTGTTTTCGAATACAGTGCAAGCACTGTGCATGTGCCGTGCCATCAGAGCCTGCGATTTTCAGTCCCACAAAAACTGAGTGGATTTCAAAGTTTTAAAAGATCTCAAGACTCGAACCTGCTTGCACCCCCAAAGTCATCATCCATTCTGATGGGGAAGTGTGTTCAGAAGTGCAAGAACAGTTTTGTTTCGTGTTGCTTCGGCCACAACACCACAAGTGAATCGAATCAACCCTCTAAAGAATTCCCGGCTCCGCATGATTTCAACTGCCAACAAATTCACGTCCTCGTCATAGTCACCGTAGCTCCAAGCCCAGCTCATTTAGCGTAGCATAATCCCTATCAGTAGTATCCGGTCCTAGGTGGCAGCAAGGCAATGGATGGGATCTGTTTCGGCATTCCCATGTTATCCAACCTTGTCAAAACCGGAGGCAATTTAACCAACCAACAGCATAAATTAAGCTTTTTCAAGATATTCACCAACAGGTCCTTGAGGAGGAAACGATTGTGCAAACGACGCAGATAGGAAAGACAATGCGAAGACTTCTTGCTCTTTTCAATGGCGACAAGAAGAAGCACTCTACTGAAGCCACCAAGCTTTTGGCGGCAAGTACCTTCTCAAGCGACACCAGCGAAAACTCAGAAGCCGGAAAAGCTGCTCTAATCAAGATTATAGACGACCAAAAGTATCTTATGAGGATCGACAAAAGGAATGGGGCAAGGCTGTGGCACTGTCTAAGCGACTACCGCCGGCTGCCAACTTTAGCAACAATCATCAACAAGGGAAGGACCAAGCGTACTATGAACTTGGATGTGGTGGCCAAATGGCACGCAGAAGTTATGGCATTAGACATTGCAGTTCAACACTCCAACCCTGCAGAACTTCAAAGCAAACTAGCTGATGATACCCGCACTTTCTCGCGCAATGCATTGTTGTTCCCATCTCCTTCACTAACTAACTCAAAGCACATCTACTCGGATTCAATGGAACTGACTGCAGCTGACTCGATAATTGTAGCCAGATCTGGATCTCGGTTGTTGCGTCTTCTTGCTTCCAATCCTGTTTCAAGGTCAAACAAATTAACTACACTAAATCAGCTGATCTTGATTTGCAAAAATAGAGGACATTGAAGCAGAAACAGATTGGTCCTCGGAACAGAATTACCTGAGATGGGCATCTTTATCAGCAAGAGTACATCATGCAGAGGCTGGGGGTATCTTGGGGCCCACATGATCTTCCCCAAGAGTCGCTTTTCTCCGTTGCAGGCAAATGAGTACGGAGGGTGTGAACTTTACTAAACTGAAATGGACCGGTACGGCCTGGGGGCCGTACCAAATACCATTGTTGGTATGTACGGGCTTTGGTGTTTTACTGCGTTGCCCCCACATCTTCCATGCCTGTGTGTATGCATTCAATGCAGTATAAGACCAGTTTGTTTTTGCAGCGGCTGCCGATTCGGCCTGGCCGTTTCTCTTCTTCTTTGGCATGCAGTCGCAAGTTTCGTTTTGGAACTCGGTGGAGATGACCAGTATCGTTTGGTCTAGGCCGCACACTAGATCGGCTACAACATCGCTGTTTTACATGTAGGGTTATATTAAGAATATGTTTGCACATGCTTTGCGCCATACTCAGGGCGCCTAGGCTAAGTTTTAGACCGTCTTCTGCCCTGCATGTATGTTTTTGGCCGTCTAGCTCTATCATGGTCCTCATTTCTTCTAGATTGATCATTGTCGGTATGACGGCTATCTTGTTGCCCACCGCCTGAACAGATCATAATTTGGTATCATACAGTTCCAAGTCCACCAACTGAACAGCCGAAAAGTCCACCGCCTGAACAGATCATAATTTGGTATCATACAGTTCCAAGTCCACCGCCTGAACAGCCAACTTGCCTCCAAAATATTGTACAACTCGCCAAATCCTTCAGTACTGAGTAAGATAAGCTCCAATAACAGGTTGGGCCACGGTTCTATTCTGGGAAGGATCCAGGAGTCTTCTGCTTGTGTCGCCAAAGGTAAAAAGAAAGGTCAAAAAGAAGGCTGCAATTGTCTTTTGGATCTCAAAGAGGTTCTCAATGGTGAGGACATGCCCTTGTGCGGGGAGGATAAACTTTCAGATAACCTGCAGCAAATGGAAGACTTCCTTGGGATCTTAAACTCTCCTGGTGAATCCACCCCCCAGTACTGCGAGATTGCAGTCCAGTTTGGTCTACCTTCAATCCACACTTTGACAAGAAAGGAACCTTTGCCTTGAGGGTCTGCCAGCCTAGGCCACCCGGTAGCGAGAAAGGGTTGCCTATTCTCTGTGCTGCAGGGGTTCTGTTTCTCTTCCAAACAGGACAATAAAGCCTTCCAGAAATTCTATGACGAATGTCTTAACAAAAACAGGAACTTGAAGGGGCAGCATAGGTTACAGATTGTCCAGGAACGACTGATGAGGATCCTTGTCGATAACCATGTTAATAGGATCCATGAAAAGAAGGTGAGGTATCCCTACCGGTACAACCTTACTCTTTGCTTGAATGAAACCTGGGAGAAGAAGTATCATCAGTTGTACAAAGATGTTCCTGTCTACTCGAAGGATACTTTCGCGAAACTGCTTACTGGTACAGCTTTCTTTTCGAATTCAGTGGATCATGAGTGCATCGTCATCGTGAGTGGTGGAATGACCTACAAGCATCCGGTTGTGGAGGAGAGAAGCCAATGAAAAGGCAGAAGATTGATTGGGAGAAAAACAAGACAGTTTTTCAGTGGGGAGGTCACGTGTGCAATACGATAAAGATGAGTGATGATGATCAGTCGCCAATGCTTGTTCATCATTTCTCTGATGCTGAGGCTGGAGACGACAAAGCACATTCTCCATTTACTACGAGAGCAAAGTGAAAGGTTTCCCTACCACCGACCAGTTTTTGGGTAGAGTTGCTTTCCAAAAAGGAAGTGGGTACAACCATACCATGTTCTTCTGCAATGGCGAAACAGATAATCCTACTGGGAACTCTTTGATTGAGATGATGAGGAAGGATCTGAAGGTTTTATATGGCGGACGATAACACTGATAAAGAGGCAGCATTGAAAGCATTGAAAGAAAGTGCTGTGGCGCAGAGGTTAAGGAAGGCTACAAGGTACTGACTGGAGGGGCATGCCCTCAGATTTGCTGCGGAGCATTGCAAGTCAATGATGGGCAGGAATGTGCCAAAGTGACATATTTCAATTTTTGATACATCCTACCTCCATTCTAAGACGTTTGCCTTACCAAGAACCTGCCAGCATTTATCACATTGACATCTGTGCCCAGGACATCAAAACCGATCTTCTGGATAAAGACGTCTACTTCAGTGTTTTTATGCCGTTGCAGGAGCACGGGATGTTCCTAAAACTTTATCACCAACCCACAGTTTGGTGATGCTGACGACAAGATGGCTTTCATACAGCACGGGAGCGAGCTACCTAATGATGCCAGCAACAGCCTGACATTCAGGTAGCTTCTCCACAAGTCTAAGGGCAACCAACCTAAGGGCGCAAATTTATGTTTGCCTGACACCTGAAGGAATGAGTAGACGGCCAGTCCTCCTATCCAGTTATCTGAACGATACGATCTACCAGGGTGATTCAGATGGAGTTCTGCTGCTCCTTGATGAGCGTGGCAGGAGACCCAATGTGTGGGATGGTGCAGAGGCAGAGGTCGATGAAAAAGGTGAGGTCAAGGTCCAAGTCCATCGTGAGAAAGGTGAGGTCAAGGTTCAGGGTTTCCCGAAAGGTAGCATTGTCCTTTCGCATTCCCGTACAGATCCAGAGGATGCAATTCTTCATGAATCAGAGAGTACTATCTCCAAGGTTTTGATGAATTTGAATGACGTTCTTCTCTTGTAGCTCTCTAAAGAAATGTTATAGTGCCTGTTAGTAATTGCATCTGTTTTGTATTACTGCTTGTTAGGTATTATCATTTAGTGCCAATGCCTGACTAGGCGCACACCCCAATGTGGGGGTGGTTTTGTCAATTTGGGAGTGCGTTGGATATTTTGTTACTGTTTGTTCGGGGTCCCCTTGTTTGTTCCTCCTTTCGAATGGATTTTGGTGGGCTAGCTGGTGCGCATGATGTTTCACATTGTGAGCGGATGTTTCATCAGCCTACGATTCAAACATGGAACCAGATGTTTTCTATCATTTTTCGAAGCCAAACATCCGACATCATTTCGAAACATCCATTTCCAAGTCAAACATGCTACTACAATAGCAAAACATTGAACCCTACTAAAAAAGCCCATAGGATTTTTCAGATGGCCTCTAGTAGCAGTGCCAATAGACTCTTCATTGTCGCTGTCTGAGGAAGACATGGCTGATTTGTGTGGCAATGATGGACGGAACGATTTCGAAAGCGTCATGGTGGGAAATTGTGGCATTGGTGTGGCCTTTCGTGGAACTAGTACCGGAGCGCTACGCGCCCAAATCCACTGCCTGGCAGCCGCACACCTACTTAGCTGCACAAAAACAATACCTATCTCCATCAACGAATATCCGGGCTATCAACAGTCGTCTGTAGAGCCAAGAAGACATACTCTTCACTCTCTATTGCTTGCGCGGTGCGTTGGCGCTCTGTCAACAAGCTACGAAGTCTGCAAAGCTACAGTAGATTTACTGCCAGGCAGTGGATTCACGAGTGTACCAAGACTAAACGATAGCCAGGCATAGTGTTGTGGATGCACCCAGAGTTAAGGAGGCACACCTACCTTCGGATGGAAGGGCAGACGGTGCGAGTTCTAGAAATTAATAAATACTTCGTACTTCAGTGTTCTGCGCACCTCCAGCGCGAGGGCACGGCTTGAATGCATGGTTATCAGCAGCAACAACAAGCAAAACTCGCTAAAAAAGCATCCAAAACATACCCTCTATGTTGGATATTTGATGTATTCAGCCATATTGCGGCTGTCAGACAGTGTTATAATATCACATAGAAGGATGGACAAGCGGTGGCACCACTGGAGATGCCCCAGCCATCGAGAACTCGTGTGATCGCGGGATAATAGGTCTCCCATCTTCAAGTGGTCCAACCTTTCTGTAGCCTACACCTCTCTTGATACCACTACCGCCGATGTATAGAGTAGTAATAGTAGATTGGTCCGTTCAATGGTAAAGTGTATAGACTACAACATAACTTCTAGCAGCGTCTTTTCGCCATCTTGATTTGAGCGATTTGCGATGAGAACTCGTGTTATTTGTTGATCCAGGCAGGGAGCCTAGTGAAGATTTAGTTAGTAAGATTTGTTATTAACAATTATGAGCAAGTTCTAGCTAGTTGTCCCCAGCCTGGAGCACACAGGCTCTGCCAGGGAGTGCCAACTCTCAACCGCTTTTGCTGGCTAGTGGATCCCACAAGCCAGGTGAGCTTATTTTCAGTCTTGCTGACATCTTGATAGTGATTGGGATCTGGCTATGGGACTTAAAGACTTAAGGGCCCAGGTGCCAGATCAACACACCCTCACACTATCTCGGGGCAGCATTGGTTGCGTGTGTGGTTGTAGTGTTGTTGCTGTTTTGCTTATTGATGTAGGAACTTCACTCGTTCGCTGCGATGATGTGCAGCGGAGTGGTGCTTGGTGAAGTAGTCTCCTTTGTTGGTGATTCCTGGCCTCCAGTAGATGGTGAATTGTTGCTGTTCAATTCTATCTTTTAGCCAGTAGAATCTCATGTCAATGGCTTTCGATCGCTTCTGCTTGACGGTTCCATTGAGGATTCCTTCTGCACATTTGTTGTCTGTCTGTATTGGGGTAGCTGGTTGTGGGTGGCCCATCTCGATGAGGGTTTGCTGCATAGGGCATGCTTCTTGCGCGTTGTTGAATGCTGCTCCAACTTCGGCCTCAGCTGCTGAACCGAGGACGTTTTTCATGATCTTGACTCCACGTGTATGGCTCCATTATCGGGCGCATTGTCGTGGTCTCCATTGCTAAGGAACAAGTAGCCACCTGCTCGTGATCTGGCTTTGGGGGCCGATAAGTATGATGCATCCGAGTGTAGATGTAGGATCATGTTGCTCTTTTTATAACGTAGGATTGCGTCTGGGTGTGTGGCCGCGTAATTGAGTAGCATAACCACGGCTTGGAGTGTCTTCTCGGTGCCGTGTGTTTGTTCCGCCGCAATGTCGCCTAAGCAATGCCATTAGCATGGTGCAGTCAACTGCCCTAGCATAGTACAGTAAGACGCCCACTACTTCTTGGATGTGTTTGATACCGGATGGTGGAAGTGGAGTAGATTGGTCTTCTGGTTCTGTGTATTGGATTTTTTGGCCATATTGGGGGATGTTCCACTTGTGTGGGGCGTGTTGCGGTCGGTCTGGTTGCTGGTGATTGAATCGCTGTAGGGCTCTTTGAACATATTCAGGCATGGATAGGTCTACTGTTCCGTGTTGGTAATCCCATTTTAGATGTATGCCACAGTACAGGTCGCCATTCCAATCCGTCGTGATCTTATAAGCTTTGGCTAGGGTGTCAATGAGATGCATTGCATTCTCCTTTCCGACGTATTTGACTCCAAAGTCATCAACGACTAGTGTGAATGCTACGGGCCGTTCGTTGTGCTTGAATAGTCCATGGACGTGTCGGGATTGGTTGTAGCCATTTGCAGTGAGGTATTCCACTAGTGCATCGTTCGCTATGCGTCCTGCCTGTGGAAGTCCATACATGCCACGATTTATCTCCACTAGGACATATCCATTGTGTACCATGCCATGCAGCTGGTACTGTTCCATGATTTCTGTTGGAATACAGTCGACTGGAATTCTCATGTATTCTGGTCGTTCCATGGGTGTGTTCAAGTAGAAATCTTTGATGTCGATTGACATGAACCTGGCGTCTGATGTTGAGATGACGCTGTTGAGATGCATCTTCACTGTTGTCAGGGATGCTGTTTTGGTGCTGACATCGAATGGGTACTCTATTCGGTCTCCTCCGACTGTGAATCTGACTCATCTGATCTCTGCTTTCTGTGGGCGATCGTCACATACGACTCTGAGGTATGTTGCTTTGCGTCCTGCCGGAATGGCAGTGTGGCGGATGAATTGAATGGTTTCGGTTCCTTTGAGTCCTGTAGATTGTCGTCCTTGTGCAAGGCGTCCTATTTCATTGCAGCATGCATTGATCCAGTGGTGACCATCAGATGATTGTTTGAGGACCTTGTAATCGGAGAGTACACCGGTGTCTGGGTCGACTGCTTTATTGGCTTGGTGCTGGGTGCTGTGTTCGGTGGTTGCGTTGGAAGCTGTTGGCTGTTTTGGTTCTGTTGTGCTGTCTTTCTTGGTTCGCTTCCGGTGTTTTGCCGCTTTTTCGTACGTTGGTTCTGCTTGTGCCACCCTCAGAACCGGACTATCGGTTCCATGTCCTGTCTCGTTGTGGTCTGGGGGCTGGTCGTGCAGTCGCTTGTCGAAGATTCGCGCTAAGTCCAAGAGTGTGGCCGCTTCGCTTTCGGTGAGTGTTTGGGATGCTGGGTTTGTTGTTGGCTTGGTTAAAGCTGTGGCTATGTCTCGAATGCCTCCTATGGCCATGTCAAGTGGTGTGGGGAAGGGCATTTGTACGCGTTGGGGAAACCAGGCTAAGGTGTCTGCCTTTCATTCACGCTGTGTTTCCCAAATCCAGGTTCGAAAACAGCGGTATGCTTCCATTTCAGGGCCGATGTACCAGCATCTTTCCTTTTGGTGCCCAGGTGGCTCTTTCGTGTGGTTTTTCATGTACTACAACGTGAATGCCAGGTGGAGCAATCGGGGTGGCTGTGAAGTCGAACTGGCCAAAAACCTGTGCATATGCGGATAGGCTTGGATTGATGCGTGATCCTCTCAGAAGGTTGAGTGTGATGGTGCATTGTGGTACAGTCGATCCCATAGGTGGAGGGGAAAGTTGGAGTCCGTTGTGCATAGTCCTGCTATGAGGTGGTTCTTGTATGTTTGGATTGCTTTTTCAGCCGCATTGCGTCGGTGAATTCCAGCTGGTGTTGTTTGAATTCTGATGCCTTCGGCGTGTACGTGGTCGCGGAGCAATTGGGAGCATTCGTTGTCGAGAACATGAAGGCGTGGGCGAAGTCTTGCATGGACTAATCTGTTGTGTATTGTGGTCCAAGCTTTGACGTGGGCTTTGGCCGATCGTGTTTGCATTGGTTCTGCGTGGATGTGGTCTTGGTATAGGATGAACAAGTAGTTGTTTCCAGTACTCGAGGGTATGAAGAATCGTCCTGTCTGATCCGAGAACGACTTGCCGGTGGGTTGTAATACTGTCGCATAGGATGCGTGTTCGTATGGGCTATCTGGTGTTGTTTGTTCGTGTTGTGGGAATGAATCATTGTCATGTTCGGGCAATAGTGGCAATGGTTCTGGTTCTTTCTTTGTAGATTGAATACCTTGGCGTTGTTGGTTGAGGTGTCCTTTCGCCGTGGCTATGGAGTTTGGTGTGTGCTTGTTGAGTGCTGTCAGTGACAGCCTGGATGTTTGTAATATAGTTCTTTTTTAAAGCTTCTCGTAATGTCGATATGACTGGGGAGAACAATGCTGCATGTGCGAATGCCACTAGATCGGCTGGTGTTGCTGATGGTGTTGTAGCCATTAGGTTGGCTTGCTGTTTGATGGTTGGGTCGAGATTGATTTCCCATAGTTTGTTAGTGGAGATGTTTCGAATTCCCTGTAGGATTACATCTCCCACGAATGATATGAGGCACTCGTGTGCTCGGAAGATTGCCTCGCATCCTGCATCACAGAGTTTGCCGATGGATAGGAGGGATGTGGTTCCCAATGCCGGGAACAGATGTGCTTTCGTGGCTTCTTTGGGTAGGTTGGGTAGGTCGAGATGACATAGATGTGTCGATGTAATGACAGTATTGTCTGGGAGTGTGACCCGGATTGGGTTGTCCGTTAGTTTGATATTGATTATGTTTTCGTTATTGATTGCGATGAACTCTGTCGACAAGAAGTGTCCTGTACTGCCTGTGTCAGCGACTAATGGGGAGGCTTCTGGTTGGGACTGTTCTTTTGAATCGTCTATTGATTGCGAGGGACCTTTCGATGGTATTTGTTCTGCTATTTACTTATCTATAGTTTGGTTTTTAAGCGCTACTGTAGATCGGTTTGCTTTTTGTAATACTTTGTTGAATGGCTCCCGTCTTTCCTACTGGCCAGCTGGTGGTTGGTTCTCACTGCCATCACGGTTGGGGCGTTGGGGGCGACGATAGACTGCTTTTTCTCCGTCTCGGCGTCTGATGACGCAACAGCCACCTAGCATGTTGCTTTGGTTAGCTTTGTCGCAATGTCCAGGTAGTTTTTTGGAGCAAGTTGCACTGGTGTGCTTGCTGTTTGGGCCCAATCCGTGGGACCAACAGTAGTACATCGGGTCGCCTTCGGTGTCATTGGCCTTGGCTGCCATGTGACGGTTGGTGGTGTTGTCCAATTCCGTGGCTTTGTTGGCATATCCCATTTCCTTGGTTGTCAATACGCGGCGGCGCTCCTTATCAGCGGCAGTGAAGTGCGACTCGAGGTTCACGAACGATTCTTGTTCGGCTGTTGTCATTTTCCTCCAATCTTTGAGGGCGTCAGTGAAGACACCGCTCTTCTCTAGATTCTTGATTGCTGATCTAACAGCTAGTTTGTCCGTGATGGGGTCGTGATCAGCCGCAAATTTCTGGGCATCCTTGATCTGATTGTAAAGATCTTTGATTGGTTGGCTGGGGCTCCAGTTTGCTTCCATTCGGAGCATGTTTGCATTGAGATCTTCTGCGTCGACGGATCCATAGGTGGTGTCTAAATGCGTGAGTACGGCTAGCACTGTAGTTTGTGCATAACCGTACATCTCATGTTTCAATGTCTTGGTGAAAGTGTCTGGGACGGCCTCGAGGAGCTGCTTTTTGAGTGCAACCTCAGTAGCTTTGTAGATGTGGAATTTTGTTTCTGCTGCTGCATACACACGGTTGGCTTCCGTAATCTGTGGGCCGGTTGGTGCCACTCCTGGGTTGGGAGCGGCTCCTGGATGGGCTGGATTCTGCCAGGGTACGGTATGTGGTAGAGCATCGTAGGTGGCTTCAGGGATGACTAGGGCCAAGTGACCATAGTGGCCTCCTCCTAGGGTGGAGTTGATGGCCATGGCATTGGCATTGAGCTCTTGGTGGATGATTTTGAGGCTGTTGTAAGTGGGCTTTTCCTCAGGGGGAATGGCGGTGAGTGTGGTAGTGCAGAACTGGTCGAGTGCTACAAAAGAAGACATCTTGGATGTTGTTGGGGAGGGTGGACGGCAGCTTGGAGCGGTGTGCTATGGCTGTTGCTCTTCGCGGTGGTTGCGAGAGTTCGTCTGTGGATACAGGATTGTTAATAACTGTTGATCCAGGCAGGGAGCCTAGTGAAGAATTAGTTAGTAAGATTTGTTATTAACAATTATGAGCAAGTTCTAGCTAGTTGTCCCCAGCCTGGAGCACACAGGCTCTGCCAGGAAGTGCCAACTCTCAACCGCTTTTACTGGCTAGTGGATCCCACAAGCCAGGTGAGCTTACTTTCAGTCTTGCTGACATCTTGATAGTGATTGGGATCTGGCTATGGGACTTAAAGACTTAAGGGCCCAGGTGCCAGATCAACATTATTATCGAGTGATAAATGAGTCACGAACATATAAGACTGAAAGGTAGGTGTACCTCCTTATTAACGCACTCAGACTTGCCTCTTTTCTCCTCCATTAGCTTGCTTCTGGAACATTTAACCAGCACCATAGTTTTGTTGTCCACATCACAAATATCATAGAGTATCTGACGACGGAATGGGGCGAGGACCTACAAGTTGGCGCATTGGAACTGTTGAATCAAGATCTCAATGGAAAGGAGCGACCTACAAGCTATTGGTGCAGTGGAATTGCTTATTTGCAATACTACGGATTCGGGAAGAATTGACCGCAAAGGCCTTCTCTCAGGAATTCGAGGGGTCCTCTCAAGAATTCGAGGGCTCTCTTAGAAATTCAGGCTGTAGAGCTCTGGTACATTGCTACACAGATATCTTTTTGGAATTCTGGAACGTTTTTGCCAACCCACCGTGTCGCCCGGCGCGCGACGCCCTCAGATTTTGGGCCTGAGTTCGGATTTGTGGCTTAGTAGAATCTGTACCAGAGCTCTACGGTGCAACTCCAATTTTTGAGAGAGACCCTCGAATTTCTGAGAGAGGCCTCGAATTTCTGAGAGGAGCCTCTGTGGTCAATTCTTCACGAATCCGTGGTACCGGTATCCCCATCGAGAAGGTCTTGAGTGCGGAATAAGAAACCAGACCCTGCTATCCTTAAGTAACTGATGTACCTTCTACTTTTCTTTCTCTGCTGGCCTGGGTCGTCTCAACACATCTGCACAGATATCACGCAACCAGGCAGCCCAAGCGCACTGCACAACACAAGGAGCAGTGGAACGTCACCACATCTTGCCACTATCATCACACCTACCTTGTACCTGGGAGGAGCAGGAAAACGCATTACACTACTACACAAGCCATTAAACATACATGCAAGTACTATTTTATAAGGCATTCAACAAGCTACCCTTTGGTTGATTACATGAGCACTCAC
>CAICTM010000093.1:64550-124003 GCA_903772945.1 Seminavis robusta | reverse complement strand
TATTGTATTTGACGGGTATACAGTCAACGCATGTACTGCACATGAAAGTCGCCTGCGTTCTCACATTTTAAAAGTTGGCTCTAATTTTTCGGGGTCGCCTGTGATTTGATTGGACGCTTGATCTTTTTTCAATGACTACATTGAATGACGTACGAGTGCAATGCGAATCTCAGAAAGGTAGTTGTAGTAATAAAAGTTTTATATACAGATTAATTTACCCTATATCCCTACCGTTTTACTTATAACAAGAACCCGTCTTCTCGCTGGAACATTCATCGTATTGATCTTCCCTAGGACAGAAAGCCCAATATGTATCCTTAAATCTTGCAAGCATGTCTCTCATTCGTTGTGGCATGGCAAAGTTCTTTGGATCCCATCCAGCTTCTTCATAAGAACAAACCACTCATGGTCGCACCCTTGATAACACCACGTAAGCCCAGTTTTGACAGTATCGCCATGAATTGTACCAATAACCACACTTCAGTATATCCCTGTAATTTGTGTCCAGTTTGTCGCAGAATTGCTGATAATCGGAACTCTTACCCTTCATCTTGGTGTTGTACAACTTCTCCGTCATAAAACCATCTGTACTGAAGTGTAGTCTTCTCCGTTACATAAAAAGTACGTGGAATAATAGTCTCCATTTCATCTTCACAAGGATAGATTTGAACTTGACCTGAGAAAAAAGCCCGAATCTTGCAGCCGTTGTCGATGTTGATAACATGGGGGTGCAACAATCACTTCTTTCTAGTCGAATACGTAGACTTCTACAGGGCCTTCTAAGTAATGCGCGCCGGGTATAATTCAAACCTCTGCCCCCATCGGTACCATTACCCCTAAAGCAAATCGTCTCCAGGAGACGAAATTATTTCTTTCTTTTAGGCCCAGCCTCTTCTGAACCTTTTAGAACTCTTTTTAGAATTGTACACCGTACCGTATTCTGTCAAAGTGGTTGGCCTTGGTACCCTACCGGTATGGTACTACTCAGAGAGGACGTCCTAGCTAGCTAGTGTCTTGTTTCCATGACCAAAAATGGCGGTACCGTCACACAACGCGGGTGCTCTTGTAGACCATCAAATAAAACCTAGCTAGACCAAAGACAAAAGCTGGCCGGATGAGAATCAGTGCTAGCTAGGAACACAGTCCATGGCGCATGACAGTTATACTCCAATCTCCTACAAAGTATTGTCATTGTAATGATTATCTTATTATGGTTATGTTTGGAACTCCTGCATTTCTTACAGGTTTCCTTGTTATTGTGTGGCAACAGAATCTGCACAAGACAGATCCAACACAACATGATACTATGTAATTATTGATCCAATCAAACAGCTTGGTTGATGTGAGGCCTCGAGGCTGCCCTTGATACTGAGCTCCTTCCAATCCAGCAAGTTAATACCAATAGAATGCCTTCTTAGAAAGCTCCGGCAGCAGCATGCTCCAAGTCTCCAGAGGCCATGACATCAAAGACACAATGGTCTTTCTCGTCAGCAGCCCAGTGTTCACAGACCTTCTCAGCGGCGGCCTTGGCAATGGACTCCCCAAGACGGCGGGCATTACTCTTGGAGCCGGGCATGACACACTTCTGGGGGGACTGGGGTTCACGGTTGACCAAGAAAAGCTTGGCATCAGTGTCACGAACTTGCCACTCCTGTCCGAATTCATTGGCATCAGTAAAGACAGAGTTGTCACGACCAACCCAGTCACCACTGGGGTATGCGCCAAGAAGACCCTTGCTGTTTCCGTAGTGCTTGATATCAGCGGCATCCATCTTGACATTGACCCAGTCCTTGAAGGTTTGGACGACAACATTCTTTCCCTCTCCAAGATCAGTGGTGAATGTGTACCTATTGTTGTCATCAATAGAGTATGTCACATTGTGCTTGCCAAGAGTAGCAGGAAGTTCGGCCTGTCCAATACCATTCAAAAAGTAGCTGCCATGGGAGCTGACCTGCAAGACATCATCTCCAATGCGCACAGCAGCAGCTTCAATGTAAGAGTATTGGTAGCGGCCTGTGGTTCTGACATGGACATCCATACCTTCGCCATCATTGAAATCTGGGTTGGAAAGGAAGACAAGATCGCACTGTCCATGGAAATCATACCACTTCTTATCCCAAGTTTGGATGTGGGGATCACCACCAATCTTTCCTGTGACTGGAGCACAAAAACCAGTGACTGAGAAGGTCTGGGGGTACATGGCTTGACAATCATGGAAGAACGGTTTTTGTCCTCCCTTGATGGTGTAGGAATCTGATGGTGCATTACAGTCAGCACTTGGGAAGTCAAACCAGCCCCAATCATTGAACCGATCCGCCCTGCCACAGCTAGCAACACCAACAGGGAGTGTGTTGTCTTTGCAATATTGTCCCAGGGCAGTCTTAGGAGTGTTGTTGATCACCCCATCAGCATAAAGATTCATGGCGGCATCACTGTTCTTTCGGACCTCAATATACTGGTCATTTCCAGTTGGAGGAGAAGAGAAATCGCCATGCGAGTGCTCAATGAACACACGGAGATCTCCACCAGGACTGATGCAGCTCAACATCTGAGGAGCATGACCAAGGGTAGTTCCAAGGATGGCCATAAGCAAGGATGAGGGCAAAAGGATTTTGGATGAGAACTTCATGGTTGCAAAACAAAAGAAAGAGAAGAGGTGCTGCTTGGTTAGTTTTGAGCTGCTTCTGGTGTGTGGAGGATTTGAATATCAAATGGTGATTTGGATGATCTTATCCCAACTCAAAAGCAGTTTGGTGCCATTCGTGGAACTAAGCAGGAGCCATTACTTTCTGGGCGTCTGGACGTATTGTGGGATCTCGAATCTCCCCCGCTCTCGCAGTCCTGCCAATTGAGAGCATCTCACTTTGTGGAGAAGGTTACTAAGTATCCGATCTTGTACACTACTAGTAGCGAGCTAGCAAACGGAAGCAAATTCCGTTCCTTTATCTAAACATTTACCAGAGTACTCCAATACTAGTAGCTATTTCAGTAGCAATTTACTGAGTAGGAGTACTGCCTTTAAAAAGATCAAGGCCAATGGACTCGTGACTACTTGTAGGCACAGTATGGGTGCATTACAGTAGACTAGGACTTATCTTCCCTTTGACTGTTCGGTTCACACTTTACTCACAGCAGCTCTCACTGCATGACTTGCTCATTGTAGCGGTACTGATACCGGTACCTGTAGGGCACACGGATGTCTAATAATATTTGTTAAATAAAAACAATTACTATTACTCGAGTAATCGAGGACTTAGTATGAGCTACGATCGCGAGTGCTCCGAGTTACTATTAATAGTAGTGTCTTTGGTAGCTGTCCGCTGGCTCAAGACTGGAGATGACACTATGACAATAGTGTAGTCTACCGTTCTCTGCAAGATTTACTTGAAAAGAGAAAAGTAAAGAAACTACTAGCTAGTACATGTACACGTGCTAGCTAGAGGGGGACTAAACAAATACTCAATAGATATGTTAAGGAGCAAGGGGGCAAAGCTAGGCAGAGCAGTGACTGCGGTGGTGGGTGGCGGTGGTGGTGGGCGTACGGGGAGAGCAATGAGGACGGGAGCAGGGCAAAGGGGGGCAGGGGAGGAGGGTCATGGAGGAAAACTGGGAAAGGAGAAGAGAGCAAAATTAGCGGAAGAGTGCAAGTGCAGTAATGAAACATTGACTAGAACACTGGAACATATGAGTTTTGCTATACCTGTGAGCTCTTGGTGCTCCTTTCCACTGCTGTAAGCTGTGCTGTACCATTAAAAACTGCATGGTGTTTTTCAAAAAGCAATTTACGCGATTGCGGTACCGTACCAGCTACAAGTAACTGGTCCAATCCAAGCGTCAAACCTTTCCCTATCATACGAAGAGTATCTTTGCATTGGCCCTTAGCATTACTGGTAAATTGGGCTTCTTGTGATGAGGATTGAGGATCCTTCCGACCTGTCGCCTGTGAAAGCCGCCCAAAAGCCAGCTCAAGCGTACCACAAACTGGAAACAGTTTTCGTGGCACCAACATCTCAAGCCATCTTTCAGCTTCCCATGCTGCCTTCAGTTCACTCTAACGTGATGCAAAGTACAAAACACCAACAAACTGCAGTGGTGCACCTACAGTGGCACGGTGTAGGAGCGAGTTGGATGCTCGGTTTGGCTTTCAGCAAGGAAGCGCAGCATGGTTGGACCTGGTAAGTGAATATCTGTGGAGTGACTGAATCAACATCTTTTTAATGCTTACTCTGGAGAACCTAGAGTTGCTACTTCTCACTCTCTTTGCTAGATGGATTCATTAATAATATGGATTAATGGAGTCGAGTCTTGTCAAGCCTGATGGCGGTGTGCTAAAGGACTAGCTAGGCACTGCGAGCTGTGGCCAACAAAGATGGGGAAGGCTCATCCTTTCCAAAAGTCATATCTCTGACTACTTGGTGGTGCTTTTCATAGCTTACACCCTCATCCATCGTCTTCACGGTCCCTCCGATTTCAATCGTCATGTCGAGGATTGTGTCCGTCTGACCAACCTCTTTGTTGCGGGAGTGCTTTCGTGCTTCCTTTTCCATTGCTGGACGGCTCCTCCTGGGAGATGCGCGTTGCCTAGAAGCGCCATCCACGCGTTCACCATCGTACGTGAAGGTGCGTCGCAGAGTCCTGGAGCCTGAAATGGGACCAGAACGTCCCCCGCTGCGCACGGAGCTGCCGGTCCGAGTTCTGCGCAATCTGGGAGCAACAACTTTGATTGTCTTGGAATCATTGATGTCTGTCATTGTCAACTGTTGTTTTTGAGATAGTGTTTCTATTGTGGGTTGTGAGGTTGGGTGAGAAAAATTGTGAGAATTGATGGTTCTTGTTGGAGACCGGGTACATCACGATTTCGCCGGTGAAGGTCGGCAGCCAAGTTGTCGGTGAGCAGCGCTTTGAGACTGCATGCTGTTCTCGTACAATTTTTTATTTGCTCCCGTTTCTGTGCGAATGTGGATTCTTCAGCTATTCTTTTCTGTGAATCCATCCACAGTGTGAATTTCACTTAACCAGTGAATGCCAAGAGCGAACCCCGAAGGATGTACGGAGGTTCGAAGGTACTTCCGCTATTTCTCGGACGTTTGCATGCCTGGTAGATTGGTTATCAATTGTTCAGAGTACTAGTAGACTAGTAAATAAGTTATGAATAGTTTTGACTGCATTTGCCTCGTCTACCTCCAAGTATTTTGTGCCACGCACGTGAGAAGCCTTCTTTCCAGCATTCTGCTATCGAATCTAAAACTACGAGTGTTATATCTCTCATTGAAGATACGCTTCGTGCGAACCGTCCAGTCGCCTGAGCAAGAATACTGTTGTTGAAAGGCAAGTGAGAGATGCGGAAAAAGTACCCCCACTAGCTAGCTAGAGCTAGCATGGCCACATTCACCACATCCGATGCAGCGCGGCTGGCTGGATGATGCCAAACTATCCAGTGAGCTCCAGCGCAGGATATCTCTGCCATTCATCATCTACGGTATCTAATGTTTGGTTCACACGGGGAATGTTTCATGATGTTTTCGAGGTGATACCTCCATGTAAAACCGGTCTGAATGGATGACTTTGATTCGCCCTTCACAATGAAGCTACGTAAAGTACGAACGTGAGCAGCAGCCAGCAGCGAGATGCTTGCCATCGTAGACAAACAGTGAAGGTTCATCATTGGCAAAAGGACACACTGCTGTACCAGACTGATGATCAATACTACCATTCGACAATAATACCATTCGACTTGGCTGCCACAACAGTATCTTCACGACAAGAAAATGGCCTTGAGCCGCCCTGAGTCTCTCTCGCACTCTTCTTCAATCATGCTATCACGATCCTCTATCCTGCTTATCTTCCTTGCAGAAGGTAATTCAAACGTTGTCGAGCTACGGTGGCTATGCATCTCCCAGCCAACTGAAAAGCTTTGATCTGTGCATCATTCATGATTGACATCCTGCCATTTCTTCTGTAGGCAGCAGCAGTTATTTGTTGTTGCTGATTGATCATTCTTTGGGGGCAAGAATGGCTGTAGAAGAGCTATTGTGATGGAGCTCCGTCCTTTGCTTGAAGCCTTTTGATCTATCTGAAATTTCGTCCTTTGGGGGCGAAGGAACTCTCCGTAGCTCAACAGGGTGCGTGCGTGAATGCCATCCACCCGAGAACTTGAATTGGCCTGTGCCACCCCGTTCGACCCATCGCTCCTTCGGACATCCAACTTGCTTGTTTTATACGGTAGCAGTGAGGTGTCTAGTCTCCTTCAGCTTGCGACAAACTAATTCGATTCAGCAACATTGAAAGGGCTCAAACAGAATCTTCACCAACCAGGACTCGAAGGACCGAACCTGCCTGGGCAATGTATCATCAATCATTCCACCATACCCAACCGATGCCTCACAAGCAGCGGGATGCGGCGTATTGGAAGCAGAAGAAGGCAAGGTGAATGTATGCATTGTAACTACTTGGATGTGTTATGATGCAGGGACTGGCTACTGTGACTGGGCTAACTCGATACATCAAGGCTCATCGTCTAGTGAGTGGAGGCCCTCTCAATCTCGTTCCAGAGTGACGGGAAAGAGTCTTTGGCTGTGAAACTGGTTCTTCGCACACATGCTGCCAAGTGAATCCACCTTGCTCTGGTCAAAGATATGGGCAGGTTCAGTGGTACTTCGACGGCGTCGATCGGTCTTGCACTGATGCAGGATAAGATTGACATGATCCACCAACTAATACGCTACGGCGCATCAAACGGAGATCTTCTCCACTACCCAGGACTTGAAGAACCGGAAAAGATCATTGTATCATGGATGATTCGGTTATACCGGTACCCAGCCGAGGTTGCCTAACCTAAGAAGCATGCAGCAGGATGCTACGTACTGGGTACATGGAAGCAGAAGGCAAGGTAACTGTCTGCTTTGTTCTACTTGAATGTTATGTATGATGCAGGGATTGGCTACTGTGACCACTGGGCTACCGGCCGTACCTCAAAGCTCATCTAATGAGTGGTGGCCCTATCAAGATCGTTCAAGAGTGACGGGAAAGAGTCTTTGGATATGAGACTGGTTCGTCGCATGTTGTTGCCAAGTGAATCCACCTTGCTCTGGTCAATGGTACTGCGACGGCGTCGATCGGTCTTGCGCTGCTGCAGGATAAGACTGGCATTATCCAACAGGGTGGGTTCCGTCGTCAAGGTTGACGACTTCAAGGTTGACGCCTTGAGATTTGGAGTGGAAGACGACTGGGTCAAAGTGGCAGCGTGCTCCTTGAGTTCCTTGTTCTTGGAAGAACGCTTCTTTCTGTTTGTCTTGGTCTCGGAAGACTTCCTCTCTGTGGAATCAAAGGACGACTTCTTGAGACAGTTTGCCGAGTGGCTCTGCTTGAGCGATCCAGCACTGCCGCAAGGCGCATCCTGCGTTTCACCGTCGAACGTATGAGTCTGTCGGAGCGTTCCAGTCGAATCACTGGCCCAAAGGAGACCACGCCTGGATCCCGCTTTGCTTAAGCTCCTTCGGCTGCTGCGGCTCCTGCTTCGAACTCTCCCATGGTTCGACTCGTTATCGCTCCTGCGTCGTTCTCTGCGTCTCTCCTTCCTGGCAGCGCTGTCGTCGTCGACGACATCATTGTCGTGATCCACAACTCCACGTGGACTGTCGGGCAAGGAACCAGCGTTGGCAGCAGCGAGAATGCACATGCCTTCCAAGCTGTCTCTCTTTTCTTTGGGACCGGTTGGTTGGTTCTCGGTAGTGGTAGTGGTGGGGCACATCATGGTGGTGGTTTGTGGTGATGGTAGCTTCTCGAATATTATAAGTGTAGTGGCGCTGTCGTGGTGTGTGTCTGATGGCTTTTGGTGGATGCCAGCAAAGAAATTATGACGACTGTAAGCAACGAAACTGAACTGAAAAAAGAAGGGGCGGAGGCTCTATGCCACAGTCGTTCCTTGGGGCTGCCACTGTGCAATTGAATCCTTCTTTAGTGGAACACAGTTCAAAGTCAGCAGATGTCTAATGTCTACATGTACCGTACTGTATTGGCAGCTTGGCAGCAAGATAGAATCCCTCTTGATGAGAGTATAAGTAGCTTCCAAACCCAATGCTAACTATTTAATAGCTGGATGGCTAGCTACTGGTACCAGTAGTAGCGCCTGGGAAGCTGCTAGCTAGGATTATTCGATTTAGGGGCCAAAAAATGAAGCCAGAAGAGGAAGAAGGTTGTGGTCATTTGCCTTCTGTTTATATGTCCTGGGATTTAATCACTTGGTCACCGGGAAATGATGTGGCGAGAAGAGCATCTGAACCAGTCATACAAGTCTTTATGTATTTTGGCACAAGAAGACCCTCAAATGCCAACGAATGCAACAATCGCTCACCCGTTAAGTCATTTCAAGCTTACGATTAGATCCTCAGCTGATTATCTTCACCCAGAGTTCTTCCAACTCGGCTTTAGATTGGCTGGGATGTTTGTATAGAACATAATGTAGAATCGAAACAAGCACAGATGCCTCAACGAGCCTTACTTCTCCCTGGAAATTGAATATTTCTGTAGAGGAGCCTGATTTATTTAACACTGGCCTGGCAAGTGTCACTCACTGTTCACAGTTATTAGTTCACAACTTCACCGAATCCAACATGCACCTTCCCCATTCCCCACTCCATTGGCCTTCCATCTTCCTTGTCCACACGTTGCAGGGACGTGTAGACCAATGAGTTGCAGCCTTCAGGGAAGACAGGCAGCTGCAGACTCTAGTCACCAGCTTTTCCTCAGAAGGTTTCAGAGAGTGCTTCTTTTCCTGGATGCTTGTGCCCATCTATTGGCTGCTTTGCCTGGCAACTTTCTTCTCATGGTTTGGCTTGCCAAATAAATACTTTCTTGCTCGGTTTCTTTGGCCTGGTTAGCCGAAGAAGAATGCTGGTTGATCTAGCAAGCGCCCAAGCAGCCAAAGGCTCTTTTCTGTGAGGCAATAAGGCAATTGACAATGGCCAAGCAACATCCTGCACCTGCCTGGTCTGAAGCAACTGCGGCCGGTACCGTTGGTTCCAGCACAGCTTCTTTGTGGGATACTATCTTTGGCTACTATCGTTACTACAAGTGTAGTAGTGCTGCTCCCAAGTCGGAAGACTCTTGCTGCTTGCAGTGCATTCTGTTTTCTGTTGGATCGCCAGAGTCTTTGCTTGGCTGGCCTCTCTGGTCGTCCCTGCAAAGTTTGTAAACTTGATGAGGACTGCCCTGGCTATTGGGATGGCAATCGTCGCTATCTGGAGTTTCCTTGGTAGATGGCTAGTGGAAAGTTGAACCATAAGGCCTTGAAGCTAGATGGGCAGCTCGCTCCGGTGTGGTGATAATGGCCAGAAAAAAGGACGAAGTGCTGGATTGGAGTCGAGAAGCCGCTTGCTTTGCTTGCACTCGTGAGAAAGTGGGACGAGGCTGCCCGGCAGAGTAAATCTCCTGTGAATGGCCTCCATTACTAAGACACTTGTCGCCCATTAGTCTAGGTGAGATCAATTATTGGGCCCTTTGAAAGCTTGACGTCAATGACATCACCCCTTCTGGAAGGCCCGGTCACGCCACAGCTGGTCGCCAAAAATTAGCATAAAGTGGCACACAGCATCAAAGTCGCATCAAAAGTCGTATGAAAAGTCGCATGCGAGTCGCATGAAAGTCGCGTGCGATTTTCTCGCACGACTATAAGCAAGGTGACAGAGTCGCGTAGGATCGCTGAAAGTCGTTTGGAAAGTCGTGCAAAAGTCGCATGCGACTCGCACACGACTCGCACGCGACTTTGTGAACGACTTTCAGCGATCTTGCGCGACTTTGACTGATCCGGGACTTCAAGTCGCATGACGGGGCCTTCCTGGAGCGTTCCTCAATCGTGCATGAAACCGACCCTAAAATAGGGTCGGATTTAGGGTCGGATTCCCTTTAGGGTCGGGTTTCGAAACCGACCCTAAAAATAGGGACGTTTTCTGAAAAATAGGGACGGTTTCTCAAAAACCGTCCCTAATTTAGGGTCGGGTTTCGTTTTAGGGTTCGGTTTGAAAAACGTCCCTAAATAGAAACGGGACTGCCTGGTAAATACATTGAAAACGCACCAATATTAGGGTCGGGTTTCGAAACGTTTTCTGAAAAATAGGGACGGTTTCTGAAAAAAAGTCCCTAATTTAGCGACGGGTTTCGATTTAGGGTCGGGTTTCGAAACCGTCCCTATATTTAAGGACGAATTCCCCCAAACCGACCCTAAATTAGGGTCGGATTTAAAGTCATGCACGATTGAGGAACACTCCTGTTCACTGAGAGTTGGTCCTAACCAGCAATTTGCACCTCTTTCTTCTCCGTACGTACGTGAAATCAAGATAACGGCAAAAAGCGGCTTGCTTTCCCTCCATTTCCATGAAAGCTGCGGTACGGCGAACCATTGATTTCCCATTCTCAATTCGCCGTACCGTAGCTTTCATGGAAATGGTTTTCGCGTAGGACCAATCAGAACGTTAGAGCCAGCCGAACTCATCAGGTCACAAATCCCCAACTCTAACGAAATCGAAAAGTGAGATCTCGCACACGTACCATTTTACTATACAAATCACAGTACTTCACCGAGTTAACGGACTACCTGGCAAACCGGTACTCACACGGTATCACAGAAAAGGATGATTTCGTTAGAGTTGGGGATTTGCGGTGGTGTTTCTTTCGCGTACCGCGTATGTGTTGTCACATGGATAGGAATGAAATCTATACGTACGCCTAAATAAATCGACGAAAATAAATGTGTTTCACGAATGCACGGAGGACACACATGGAGTTTGGATAGGACCTCGCCTGAGCGCAACGGAGAGCAGCGGTGATAAGGCGAGGTGGCAGAGCTCACCGTGTATGACAGCCTTGCTGGGTTATAATTCTTCACGAGTGACAGTCGAGTGCGTCGATCTGCTTGGATTTTTTTGCTAAAATCGTATGGAGCTCTGGATCTTCCTTCTGCTTTCAACGGGGGTTAAGAGTAGGCTTTGGTCCAATACTGTAGCATGCACCTGCAGTGCGTTGTCTTTGGCCTTCTTAGAGTCCAATGTTCCAAGTTCAGTTTACCTACTCAAAGATACGAGCTCCGCTCCCTCTTTGGAAGTCTTCCTGGCTGCTTTGTCCCCTCCATAGATTCAACCTTTTCAGGCAAACGGGTGTCTTGGTGTAGACACTGAGGCTTATGTGCCGCCATGATACCATCGGCGAGTTGGGCCTCCATGTGGCCTCCGTGGAAACTTGAACTGCGGTACGAAGTAACAATTGATAGCTAGGCTCGAAGGTCAGCACGCTCAGAGGCGGAGTGTACTCGAGATTGCTGCCCTTAGTTGCAGCTAACCGTAGCCACTGAATAGAAGTACTCGCGCATATTTTTTTAAAGTCCTCCCACGACGACGAAGAGCTTTGGAGATTGAAAACTTTGTTACAGGCTCGACATTTGTGATCACGACGCTACCGAACCACCGAACCAAACAGTCTGTTTTCTGTCTTCAATCACAATTTCTCCATCTGTTTCTTCCTTCTCCGTTCTCAAGGGTCCCCCGAACTGCCCAAGTACAGAGTGTATGTACCTGTAGTTTGTTCGTTGAGTCGGTGCAGGTCTCTGCTGTCGCCGGGTCCGCTACAACCCAGTGGCCACCTTCCTTGCCATCCAGAAACGATTGGGCAGAACCCTCCCCGACAAACTGAACCAAAGGGCTCCAGTGTCCCGACCAGATCTCCAATCCAGAGTTCTCCCATTACCGACACCTTTTGTTGTGTCCCGTTTTGAAATGTCTTTCTTGACAAGCGGGGGAGCAATGGTAGACTACGTCACACGGCAAACACCACACAAACTTACGACGACCTCTTTGGTTTCTCCACAGGAGTCCCATTGGCTTCAAAGGAGTCACAGTGGTTTCAACGCAGGAGTCACATTGGCCCCCAGGAACAATCCCCAAGACAGCATGTGTGGTACCGGTAGGCAGTCAGGGTTCTTTCTTCCATTTTTCGCAGGTCGTCCAGGAGGGCGTCGCCAAATAGTCCGGGAGGTTGACAGGGCGATGAGATAGATGCAGACTTTGGCTTTTAGATTCATTCTTCGTCCCACCAATGACTTGGACCACCCTGCACACTCCAAAAAGCCTTCTTTATTAGGGAAAGAACACTTCGCTTCAACATTAATCTGTTGCCACCAGCAAACCCAGTGCGCGTCTGATTTCCATCTCCAGCAGCAGCAACATTGCCAGAACCAACACGGCACCAGAACGCTTCTTCCATGATTCTTTTCCCACGGTGACTGAGGCAAACAACAACGTGGGGACCGGCAGGTTACATGGTCTCTCAAGATGGCCGGTGACGGACTCTGCAGATACGCAGAGAACTGTATGATACAATTATTATCTTTTCAGGGTGAACGATTTCTCATTTTTGTAGCGCAGTTTCAGGCTGTGGAGGAATCGGCTCATGGTCCTTTCGTTGGCAGCTTCCACTGTTGGAGTCAAGAAAAGCTTACTCAAGCTTCCCGATACATTAATGCACCCCAATTCATACTGATCTCTCATGGCAACGGGCATGAATTTCTTGGCCATGCTGGTCAGCATGTTAACAAATACTCCCGTGTGAAAATATCGAAAAGTGTGGATATTCAGTGGGTAGAAACCGGCAATATCACACCAATAAGGACGGACAATTTCCAATCCAAAATTCTTTTTCCAATCAAAATCCATGCACTCTAGGAGAAATGCCATTCCTCGACGAATGGCCTCCATGTCTGAAGACAAGGCGTGATTGACGTAGTAGGTTGTCTGGAACCAAACCTTGCGGGCAGTGGGATCCTTTTTGATGACCGAGGAGTGGAATTTGGAAATATCAATGATTTGTGTATAATTCCCACAACTGTGGTTGTAGGTAAAGGAGACGAAACATCCAGGAAATAGTTCCATGAATTTAGCCACTGCCCGCTCTGCCTGTGCCACCGTGTCCTGAATGTCATACTCCTCGCGCAAGAGCTGCAAATGATGAATCCGTTCCATGGCATTCGCCACATCACCCTTGTCTACCAAAGCCACCTGAGCATACCAGTAGTCTGACAGTTTGTCCAGTCCATCTTCTTCCTCCATCAGTTCCTTAATGGTAAGCGCCCAACCATGTTCTTCTGGCGTCAGATCCATTCGTCTGGGATCGTCCAAACTCAGAGGTGTGGATGGCCCACCTTCCTCTACTAGTTCCTCTTCAGCAACTTCATCTTCTTCCGCAAGAGGAGCCTCTGCGGCTTGCAGCACATTCGCAGGGACAATCGGTACGGGTTGACCATCTGCCATTGTGCTTCTATTATCAATTTGGGCCAACGGTGGGCTGGAGGTGACCAACAGCGATACAATATTGGTTGCGGAAGCCACAGCTGATTGGCCAGCTTCTACAATAAAAGGAAGAAGTTCAATGTGTGACCTCAGACCGCAAACGCGGCATAATATGTGCCGGTACGGGAACCCTAACCCTGCCTATATAAAACTAAAATGGAAAAATGGACATGATTGTTGGCAGAAGGAGTACTGGTACCAGGTACAAGTACAACCGTATTCGTTTGAGAGGACCAGGCGAGAACAGTGGCAGGTAGCTGCAGACCAAGCAACAAAGGCTTCAAGACCCCAGCAAGAGAGAAAGAAAAGTTCAGATCCCAAATTCTCATCCTGTAAACATCCTGTAAACCATGCCATGCCAATTTATTGAAGTCTCTCGATATCATGGTCAGTGATGGTTTCAACAGATACGCAGGGAAATATATGATACTATTATTATGTTTTCAGGGTGAATGACTCCTCATTCTTGTAGCGAAGTTCCAGGCTGTGGAGGAATCGGCTCATGGTCCTTTCATTGGCAGCTTCCACCGTCGGAGCCAAGAAAATCGGACTCAAGCTTCCCGATACATTGATGCACCCCAATTCAAACTGATCTCTCATGGCAACGGGCATGAATTTCTTGGCCATGCTGGTCAGCATGTTCACAAACACTCCCGTGTGAAAATATCGAAAAGTGTGGATATTCAGTGGGTAGAAACCGGCAATATCACACCAATAAGGTCGAAGCATTTCCAATCCAAAATTCTTTTTCCAATCAAAATCCATGCACTCTAGGAGAAACGTCATTCCTCGGCGAATGGCATCCATGTCCGAACACAAGGCATGATTGACATAGTAGGCTGCCTGGAACCAAACCTTGTGGGCAGTGGGGTGCTTTTTGATGACCGAGGCGTGGAATTTGGAAATATCAATGATTTGGGTATAATTCCCAGAAGCACTGTTATAGCTAAAGGAGAGGAAGCATTCGGGAAATAGTTCCATGTATTTAGCCACTGCCCGCTCTGCCTGTGCCACCGTGTCCTGAATGTCATACTCCTGGCGAAAGAGTTGCATATGATGAATCCTCTCCATAGAATTTGCGACGTCGCCCTTGTCCACCAAAGCCACCTGAGCGTACCAGTAGTCTGACAGTGTGTCCAGTCCATCTTCTTCCTCAACCAGTTCCTTAATGACAAGCGCCCAACCATGTTCTTCTGGCGTCAGATCCATTCGTCTGGGATCGTCCAAACTCAGAGGTGTGGATGGCCCACCTTCCTCTACTAGTTCCTCTTCTTCGTCTACATCGTCTTCTTCCTCCTCTGCAAAAGGATCCTCTGCAGCTTGTGGCACATTGGCAGCGACAATCGGTACGGGTTGAGCGTCCGCCATGGCGATTCAATCAATGGGGGTCAATGGTTGGTGAACGAGCGCTTCAGCGTCAGCTCCGGTCATCTCTGCTGGACGATTGTCATCAGGCCCCCAAACGCGGAGCTGTATTTTACCTTTACTAGTACTAAATAGACTGTAGGACCCAGTACAGTAAGTACAGCACGACTGTACAGTCGTACCTTCACGTTTGGTATCAGTGGCAAAAAGCCTTTTAAAGCGGAGTTTCTTCTCTTTTACAGATACTAGTAATGGGGTTAACGTTCGTTAATGAGCTTGCTTTCATTAAAATTGGGGATACGGAAGTCCTGTAGTGGAACCTGTTCCCCATCAGCTTCCCCATGCCATGACAAACAACAAGAGCTCCCCATATCGTTGCTATCATTCTCAACAGTCGAAATAGCATCTCTTGCAATCAATCAATCTATCAATCAATCAAGTAACCTATCAGTCGATCTGTCTACAAAATGGCTTCTGCATTGGCCATTGGCCTTACGATAGGTTTTTCTATTCTGTTGTTGGCGGGAATCTTGATACCCGTGTTTCTATTTTTGGTCTTTGATGTTCTGGACAAGGAGACTTGGCATCCAATCAATGGGTCGATTGAATCTCCCGTGGGTGGAAAAGTGAGCAGTATCAAAGGCACTGGCGGTGTGGCTTCCATGGACATTAATACGGATGGAACTCGCTTTATAGAGACCATGTTCTATACAGAGAATACCCCCGAGGACAACAACAATCTCATGAACACCACTGTGTGGCAGATTGTCAAGGTAGGAGGAAACGACAGCAGCTCCAGTCTCTACGAATATCAACCAGTCGGAAACATACTGCCAGGAATTTGGTCCATTGATGATGATGGTATCAATGGAAGTTTGCTGCAGTCTTCCAGCATCAGTGGACATGGCACCGTTGTGGCGATTGGATCGCCCAATGGGGATCGATTCTCCCCTTCCTATCGTTTTGGACACGTACAAGTCTATCGATTGGGACAACAACAGGATAACACGAAACGCTGGATGCCCCTGGGAAGCGTGCTTCTGGCAGCGCGAGATTTTGCCGACTTGCCCTACTTGGGGACGGCCGAATTCGGACGTTCGACGTCCCTGAGCTTTGACGGAACACGGATGGCTGTGGGTGTCACGGAAGTCAATCGTTTTGATGTCAGTCTTTCGGGGCCGCCCTTTTGGAATGTCACGGAAGAAACACCAGTTGCGACCTTTAGTTATGTGCAAGTGTTACAGTATGGATCGTCCAGTGATGATGACAACGACAACAATTCCACAACCACCACTCCCAGCAACAAGTGGACCCCGCTGGGAGATATCATCAATGGAACCTGCATCTACGCGTTGGATGATGGATGTTTCCCCTGTGCCAGCGAGGATGGAAGGTTTGGTGAAAGTACATTTGGTCAGACTGTCTCCCTCAACCCGGACGGCACTCGTGTGGCCGTGGGAGCCCCACAGCATACCCATCATTGTGACGAACGAGCCATTGGATTTGTTCGCGTCTTTGAATTGCTGGACGATAACTCTTGGAATCAAGTGGGCAATGACATTGTGGTACCCGAATTGATGCAATTCGACAAGGCATTGGTGACACGAGATTTTGGACGCAGCATTAGCTTGTCGGGAAACGGACAACTGGTGGCCATTGGCAGCAATGCCGGTGCCGTTGTCATGGGACTGCAACAGGAACAGGGCGAATGGACCCGTGTGGGTGGAATCTTGAATTGGAGCAATGAAACGTTCAGTCACAATCGATACACCACAGTGTCGTTGTCCACGGATGGCAGCCGTGTGGCGGTTGGAGGACAGTTTGGCAATAAAGGCAAAGGAGCAGCAATTGTCTACCGATGGAATGCCGAGAGCAATCATTGGGAATTCGATGGTCTCCCTATCTACTATGATGACAGCTACTTTGGACGCGTCATGCGTTTGTCTGGCAATGATGCCAGACTCTGTGTGGCCAATGAATGGTGGAGCTGGGTCTTTAACTCGCCAACCAGTGGCGCCAAGGCACAACACCCTCTAGCATTGAGTTTTGTTGTGGGACTCGTGCTGTTCGTACTTGTGTGAACTGCAAGCTTTGGTATTGTGGCAGCCGCTCTGTCTGTGGACCTGTGGATACCGGTAGCGTGATTCGGTACGGTCATCGGCTCGACTGGTGTTGTCATGGAGTGGAGTGGATCTCTCACGGGGATGGTGGTTGTGAAAGCCAGCATTCTCCCACGAGAATTTCGTATTCTATGATGGCTGGATGATCAAGTCTGTCTCGTGTGATAAATAGGTGCCTAATGTTACATTGGTTCTAAAAGTTGGTTTGATTCTGATTTCTTCCAGTGTGTCCAACGTTTTTGCAGCTCTTCAGCTGCAAGGTACGGTAGTCCTATAGATTTTCCCCCAAGGAGGTTTTGGATATCTCAAAAGCCTTGCTACGTCTCCTTTCTTCCATGCAGTAGATTGATAGGCATGCTATTCTTTGTGGGTGCAGGCAAGAGTCAGTACAGATCAGTGGCCTGCTGAGTTGGGTTTGGCCTAACATAGGGTTTCTCTGCATGATGGAGTATCAACAAATATTGGGGGAGTCGTGGTGTCAGAACAATATGAAGATTCTTGCGTCCAACCCAGCGGAGCTTGACAGAGTTTGTCTTGAGAGAGTCACAAAACTTGTGAATGGATTCAACAACCAATGAAGAATGCAGATCAGCGAGAGAATCAGCTCCGAAATGTCCCATAGAGTGAGAGGAAGCAGGTCAAGGAGAAAACCAGCATCCCAATGAGTGCTTTGTCCTCTCAAGTCCCCCCTCACAACTTCAATTCTTGCACTTTGGGGAAGCCATCCCTGAAGCAGCTGTAGCCATCACACATCTGAAGCCTGCAAGAGTAGTAGTCCGAGCCATCGCAGGTTGATTGCACGAACCCAGCCAAGGAACTGGATGTAAGGATCTTGACTGGCCGAAGTCCATTGATTTGAACCTGAAGACGAAGGATGCATTGTCCAGTGATGCTTTGGTTGCATTCTGTAAAGGCCAGGTCAAGGCAGATCCTAATGTTTATCATGTCTCCTACAAGCAGCTGGTTGCTGAGCCAGTCAAGTTGGTGCACAAGATCAGGGATTCATTGGAGATCGAGACGGAAGACGGTTTTGAGAGAAGGCCTAAATTGTTTCACGGCTGCAGCCACAGGGAACTTCTGCTCCTAGCTAGCAACCAAACGATGAAATGCATTTACTTTGGGCTACGCTAGGATGCTCTCTCGAACAGGTGGTATAATAGGTTGGTTTTGATGCAGCTGTTCGCCTTTGTTATACCATGGTTACCTCTGGTGTGTGTGTTAATCTTCTTTCCGAATACCCTGGTTCAGGCATTCTCAGCTCTTCGGAGCTCTGTACAATCGCTCGGAACGGGCCAATCCTCTGTTTGATCCCCAGTCCGTTGCCCATTATCACAGATCCATCGTAGACAATTCCGGACGTGTAGGAAGGTGCCAGTTCTACGAAGTCGTACAGTGTCACGTTGCCTGAGACTCGTGCTCCATCGACAACCGCTTTGTCGCCTATAGTCAGCAAGGGAAAATCTGCAAAGCTTCGAGCAAACAGCAGTGCCCGACCATGTACGTTGGCCCCCAACAACCGTATACAATCGTTTAACAGCTGAGTTCCATACAGCACATGCCAGGCCAGAGAATACTCTTGGAAGGTATCCAGAAATGACTGGTAGACGTTGTAGAATGGCATGCTCCAAGGATACGGTCTTTTTTCTGAAACACCACATAGAGCAATGGCTTGCAGCACCAGCAGAACCAGAGCCCAGGTGTACGTCAAAATGGTGATTACACCGACAGAAACTATCCAAAAATGGCCCCCGTTGATTCCGGCTTCGTAGAACAGCATCCAGTATTTGTAGGCTGGGAGGAGTGTGACATAGAAGACCGCGATAAAGACGCAGTGAAGGTAGAGGTTCACAATCTCATGGAAGTAGAGTCGCCACGAGTTGACAAGATGGCTCATGTGCTTCATCCCCTTCTTATCAACATCTTCTCCTACAAAACTCAAGGGAGGGACCACTGCCCGGCATAAGGACATACCCGGAGCGATATGACTTCCGGATCCAATAGTGCTGTCTTCGATGATGGTTTTGCGAAACTCGCCATTCTTCCTGACATCGAACGTACAATTTGCAACGAACGATCGCCGCATGCAGATCATATCAACTTTGGAAGGGGGGAAACACGCAATGTTGACCTTAGAGGCGAAATCCAACGACATGCCATGCAGCATTAGCAGCAAGTTGGAAAGGCGTGATTGACTGGCGACAATTCGGTACAACAGGATGGCAAGGGAAAAGTGATAGTCTGCTGCCCAGTCAGCAAAGGCCTGCCAGACATACTCCCGAGCTGGTCCTGGGTTTCGCCTTCCAATGAGAAGCCATTTGACAAGGACACTGCTCACAAGCATGGAGATTGCGTAAACAAATAGGAAACACAAAAATGCCCAAATGTTCAAGTCGTTGGTGCCATTCCCACCTCCGAGGACTGCTTTGGTGACTAGCGCTGCCATTTTCGCCAGCAGGAAAAATAGCCACAGATCGAAGTACATGAAGATTGTCTTGAGAAGACTGAAGAGGCCCCATCCATAGTAGGTATGTTTGGGAGCTGAACCCGCCAAGACGGCTGGATTCCCTGCTGCCAAGGTTTTTTCTGGGATTACAGATCCCTCGGGTACCACAGATAACTTTGCGACATGGGCCTGGATAGTGGAAATGAAAACAAAGGGAATGAGTTTCTGGCAACTTGTCACACAGCTACCTAGTTGTTTGCACATACCTTCCGGCCCACACGGACCCCGGGCGACAAGAATCCGCGGACGTAGCTCTTTGTGCCGATCGTAATGGATCGAAATATCATGGTAGGACCTCGTTCCATGACATCCCAGGATTGGAAAGACCGTGCCTGTAGACAGGGATAATCCAGTGTAGCATACGGTTCAATAGTGACGAGATCAAATTCTCGAATGAAGCCCTTGAGGTTGCAAGACAAGCTGATATTTGCACCCAGCAACATGTACACCCCACATAACCAGGGCGTATCCAGCAGGAACCGTCCGACATAGCATTCCCAAATCGCTACCAAGCTTTCGATCAAAGAATTGGATGGGGGTTTTGTGAGTGACTTTTGGCATAAGAATGCCAAACACGCAGCTGGTTCATGTACGTAGTTTTACAACTTACCGATCAACAAACCAGAATTGCAAGTAGAGTAGTGATGGAGCTGATATCTTTTTTGCCCGATAGTGTCCGACGACAACCCATTTTGTCACGACCAGCACTGCAGTAGCGCTCACCATGTAAATGGGCACCAGCAGGGACAGCATGTCGACCTTCCACAAAGCATCAAACAAGTACCAGCATGGCAACAATGACAACGTGCACAGCAACAAGATTACCACGGCAAGAACTGCTTGATATATGCCCATGGTCCCCCATCGAAGCTTGTACTTGGGATGCATCTTTCGTTCTACCACGGGTCTTCGAGGAACCGTTTCAAAGCTTTCATCCTGGCTCATGCGACTGACAACATATGTCTTGAAAATGGCCGGTGTGGCACAGAACTCGTACAGGTAGTCATGTGGCATCGTGACACCCAACGACTTGGCCACTTGCGTATTGAGTTCGATGGCTTTGGCAGATGTGAGTCCCATGTCTTCAAATGTGGCTTCGTCGTCTTTGATGGCTCCAAAGTGTTCTTCGAGCAAGGATGTGACTTGGTTTGTGTATTTTGCCAACGTGTCTGGGTCAATCCTCTTCTTTTTCGTTTTGCTCTTTCTCTTTCCTGGCCGTCGATTTTGTGCTCGTTCGGTGGAAGCACTCCCGGTCGAATCCACACTGCGAGCGGTGCTGTTGTGATCACTACTTGCTGATGTCATGACACTGCTATGTCCTGAATGGACGCTGAGAGTTCCGACGGGCGTTATCGTGCGTTTGGCCACGGCTGTGGGAATATTGCCAATGGTGGCAATGGCACCTGACAACCACGTTTTGCTACCGGTAGGCCTGGTAACATGCTGAGGTGCTTCGTGTGTCTTGGTTCGTGGTGCGGGTGCGGGAGCAGGAGCTGGTGCGGGAGTACTGCTGCGTAGTGACTCGTCCGCTCGGACGGCATTTGCTGTTTCCACTGTCTGTGACTCTGAGGGTGGTGGCATTAGTGTGGTATCATCGTCAGCTTTTGTTTCTGTTACGTCATCCTCGTCATCTGATACTGTGTCATCCTTGTCGTCTGATGTTGTTGCGACAGCTGGCTCGAGATCCTCTTTGTCATTGGGTTCCTCTGCCATTGATCCGCCCTCCTTCTTTACGTCTTCGTCTTTTGTCTCGGCATCGACTTGATCCACTCGACCGTCTTTTCCTACCCCGTCTTGTTCATCCACTGCATTGTCCTCGTCTATGCCCACTTCACTGGTCTCCCCTTCTCCGTCTTCACCGTCTTTATCCTTTGGCGTGTCATTGGCGGTGGTCTCAGCTACCGCTTCGTCGTCTTCTGATTCCTTCTGGCCAACACCACTTTTCGCAGCAGTAGCAGCCTCACTTTCCTCATCTGCTCCATCGTCTACTTGTACCTCCTCTGCAGTATCGCCTTGCGATTCACCAGCAGTTCCAGTGTCATCACCTGCAACATCGGGCTCGGGAATGGTGGGAGAGTCTTCTTCGGATGACTCGTCATCGCTTGTGCTTGGCGACGGCGGTGAAGAGGCCATCTTGATTCGTGTTGTTGACAAGACAGATCAGCACGGCAGAGTGCAGTGCAAAGGTTTATCTGAGCAAGGACCGCTCACAGTCCGATAGGCTGCCAGATAGTCGAGCCTACCGTACGGCACGGAGGTGAGAGCCACGGCAAGGAGATGAGAGCTGAGGAGAAGATCTTCAGAGGATCTGGTGAGGGAAGAAGCGATAAAGCTTTGAGTCTTCTGCACCATTATGATTTAAAGGTAAAAAGATACGCCATGACCGACTGGGTGTCAAGATTTCGTAGAAGCGAACATGCTCACTTTTTCACGGGGTTTCTGCAACAGCTTGCAGGGACAGCCCTTGCATCGGAGAGATGATTTATTCTATTGCCGAGCTTGTCTCCGCGCCGCTTTAGCTAGGGAACCCTCTTCTCTCCGCCAGTCACAGTCTACAATGGTACTAGCCAGCTGTGATATTCTTTCTAGCCAACTAGCCCCGAAACTAATGAGTGCCATCTGTTTTTAAACGTACAATGGATATCAAATTGGGCGCCATTAGACGCAGTTCGACGCAGGAAGTGTTCAGTCCAGGTTCTCCAAATCCAATGGAGATGCGGCATCAACTATTAACAGATCCTTCTAAGGCTTGCGTATCCTCAAAGGCCCTCGTCCTTCTTCATGTCTCCTTCGTTTGTTCAGGGGAGTTCTGCTTCCGCCGTTCCACCTTTTGAACCAAAAAGTAGACGTCCTTGTTTCCCCGAACGTACGTTTCATAGGTGTCAATGATTTTGATCGGCCTGATAAGTGAACATCTCTATTTGCCGCAATCTTGTTCAAGGGCAGCCCTGCATCCATCAATGTCAAGATGGGGCCTGCCCTTTCTTCTCCGTTGCACTTTCTCTGTACGGTAGGGACGTTCATACATCCTCACCTATTGCGGTATCTGTGCTGGTCTTGCGCTGGTTCAGTAGTCTACTTGCGCTCATTGGTTTGGCCTGAGAAAACGCGAGGATGTCCAAGACGAAATTTCCAACGCCCATTTCGGTCCACTTTACGGGTAAAGTTGGCATTGGTACATCCTTGTACCTGGTAGCACAAGAAGACACTGTGTGTTCTTGGGTCACCAATCGGCAACCCCGCTGATTGCAGTTTTCACAGCGTCGCCCGTTGACGATTCTCAGGAGGCGCAGGCGGAAGGTGTATAGATTTGATTGGCTTTAAGTTTAAAAGTGGGACAAGTCTTTCTTTGGATCCCTTGGGGTTGCCGCCAGGAAAAAGGGTTCCATGCGAATCGAATCACACTGCGCAACCTTTTGTTGGTTTTGGACACGACGAACAGCTCGTGGACGCCAAAGTTCCCATCTATAGCTACAAGATCCACCGAAAAGACTTTTTCAGCCAAAGACAGCTGTTGCGGATGTCTCGACCGAGGTTTGGAAATCATTGCATGGAGACATGTTGTTGATTTTTCATTCTTTGCAGGCAACTGTGCACCGGGCTGTTTTCCGCTTTCAAATGTTTCCCACGGCAGAGAGTTTCGGTCCTCTTCCGGTGGAATGGAAGCCGGGATGCAGTGGGCAGTACCGGTACCTGGTCCCTTGCGCCGTTTCGGGCGATGTGGGTGCACTGAGCGAACACGAGAACGTTTATCTTCCACCGCCCCAAGGATGAGCTGGAACCAGAGTTCCCGCTTTGATACCGTGCTTTAATGTGCATGACCATCTCGCCTTGGATGTCTTCCAAAGAGGACCTGTTGACCTCATCGAGCTCTGAAATCGTTTCAACAACAAGCTTGAGAATTGACATTTTCCTTTGACCTGGATTGGTGCGTTGTTTCTCTGCACATAGTCGCCACCGGCAAACCACTTTCAGGCAACCAGCATGCAGTGTTCATCAAATAATGCTCTATCAACCCCAGACGCCCCAAAGAGTTTCATCGGAGCCACAACAAACCTTTGTGCGCCAAAAAAGCAATTTGTGGGTGGCAGAGCAGCCAATGCACCCAGCCACACAATTTTGGTTGCCTCACTTCATCCATCCCATCATCATCCACGCACCACGCACACCAGGCTCTTCCTGTCTCACCGCCAAAGCTATGACGAATGTGCCGATATGTAGGGGCTAGTGTGGTACATTGCTCATCATCTGGCTAGACAGAAGCTATTACCCGTAGCACCTATCTTGTCACGAAGCCTTCTTCTGAGATTTCCCCCCTTTTGCCCCTCCATAGGCAGGCCTGCTGGGACCAACATGACAGCATCCCACTGAATTACTCTATTTTATGATTCCACGGGGGTTTAGATTCCTACGCTGCACAACCGGTGCGAATGATCTCAAAGCTGCCGTCCAAGTTCCGTATGCCCAAGACCCTCTTCTGCCTTCTTCCTAGCTAAGTTTGGGGCTTGCTCTTCCTATCTAGCTACTAGCAACCACCCGACGAATAGAACTGCTAACTCCGTCGAAAAGAACTACATGTACTATGCTAGGCCGACGGATACCAGTTTGTCTGAACTTCAATTTTACACATATTATCGGTACCTATCTTTGGTGCGAGTCGGCAACAGAATCTGCTTCAAGACAGATCCACCGTTCTCCTCTTTTTGTATCGTAAAAGCAATCATACTACTACTAGTAGCACTGTCAAATTGCCTTCTTAGAAAGCTCCGGCAGCAGCGTGCTCCAAGTCTCCAGAGGCCATGACATCAAAGACACAGAGGTCTTTCTCATCAGCAGCCCAGTGATCGCAAACCCTCTCAGCCGTGGCCTTGGCAATGGACTCTCCAAGACGACGAGCAGCACTCTTGGGGTCGGGCATGACACACTTCTGGGGGAACTGGGGTTCACGGTTGACCGCGAAAAGCTTGGCATCAGTGTCACGAACCTGCCACTCCTGTCCAAATTCATTGGCATTAGTAAAGATAGAGTTGTCACGGCCAACCCAGTCACCAGTGGGGAACTCTCCAAGAAGACCCTTGCTGTTTCCATAGTTCTTCATATCAGCAGCATCCAGCTTGACATTGACCCAGTCCTTGAAAGTTTGGATGACAACATTCCTTCCATCTCCGAGGTGAGTGACGAATGTGTGCTTCTTGTTGTCATCAACAGAATAAGTCACATTGTGGCCTCCAAGGGTGGCTGGCATGGAGGCCTGTCCAATAGCATTCAAAAAGTAGTTACCATGCGAGCTGACTTGCAGGACATCGTCTCCAATGCGCAAGGCAGCAGCTTCAATGTAGGAGTACTGGTATCGGGCTGTGGTCCTGACATGGATATCCATGCCTTGGCCATCATTGAACTCCTCGTTCTCAAGGAAGACAAGGTCACACTGTCCATGGAAATCATACCACTTCTTATCCCAAGTTTGGATGTGGGGATCACCACCAATCCTTCCTGTGGCCGCATCACAAATACCAGAGATTGAAAAGGTCTGGGGGTAGAGATGGGAACAGTCTTCCCGGAACACAACAGTATTTCCTTGTTCGATGGTGTAGGTATCCGATGGTGCATTACAGTCAACACTTGGGAAGTCAAACCAGCCCCAATCATTGTATGTATCCGCCTTGCTTCCACAGCTTGCAATATGCATAGGAATGGCGTTGCCTTTGCACAGATATCCCAAGGAAGTCTCAGGAACATTGAAGACAGTCCCAGTGTAAGCAGTAGGTACGGATGTTTCAGTGTTCTTTTGGATCTGGATGGTGTCGCCTGGAGAGATAGCAGGAGCGGTATGTTCGTGCCAGTGCTCAATGAACACACGGAGACCTCCAGCAGGACTGATGCAGGTCAACATCTGGACGCCATGCCCAAAGGTTGCGCCGAGGTTGGCCACAAACAAAGATGCGGCGAAAAGGATTGAGGATGAGAACTTCATGGTTGCAAAACAAAAGAAAGAGGTGCTGCTTGGTCGTTTTTGAGCTGCTTTTGGTTTGTGGAGGAATCGAAATTGTGAGCTTTGGATGATCTGATCCCAACTGGACTGCAGCGGCATTGGTTTGGTGCCATTGAAAGCGGTTCGCGCAACGAGTCGTTGTTGCCAGTTTTCTGAAGTCGCCAGCATCCGAAATAGTTCGTGACCCACTTCTAAATCTGCCCATTGAGATGAGATGCCTGAGACCACAGCATCTCACCTTTTGGGGCATGATTTAAAAGGACCACCCTTCGGCTTTGTACACTACTCCGGAGTATGCTACTTTACTATAAATTTTTTAAGTACATTCAACTGGAAACCATTCGTGATTTGATCGTGTACCACAGCTGCAGCCAGGTACGGTACCAAGTTCCCGTACGACGTACGAGACAAAGTTGGTGACATACACTGTACTGGAGTAGTAGACTGCTCTCCTGTACTGTGTCGACAAGCTTTTAGGCACCTGGTGACGTCATAAAGTCGTGTTTTCTTGAAAGTCGCGAAATTCGCCAAAAGTCGCACTCTTTCGCGACTTTAAAAGTCGCGAACGACCTTAACACGACTTTACCGCGACTTTCGCGACTTCCGCGACTTTTTCGCGACTTTAGTCATTAAATCCCTCAATTTCACCACGACTTTACTGCGACTTTTACCGCGACTTTTAAAGTCGCGCACGACTTTACCGCGACTTTAAAAGCGACTTTAGCGACTTTACAACGACTTTTTCTAACTATGGCCAACAGGTTGCTTTCCTGGTACCGCGCCGCTTATGGTACCACCGCTATGTCATATACGCGACGCTTATTAATACCAGTAAAATATCCTTGGCGGTTCATTTCCTGTTCACATGATTTACAATTGTGTCACGATCCTTCTAATTAACGGAAGTGCTTTTAAATAAAAATAGATTTTACAAGAAATCAGAATGCATCCGATCCGAACCGACTTATGCATACAAGTAAGTATTAGTACCTAGTGTGCCATTCGCAACCACCGACCAAGGCGAATCGATTCAATCGAATGATTCAATCCTTACGTTTACGGCGCTATCCGGATATTACAGCAGAGTCTGGTACCATTAAAAGTAGTGGAGGTCAAGAGCACAGATGATCCAGGCAGTAAAAGTATGCCAGGACCGTTGGGGAAATTGCAGAGGACCTTGGAGATTTTAGCGAGTACTGTTCGTACTGGTACCGGTACACTTCAAGGGGTACCTTTGCCAGGTTTCTGTACGAAAGAAACGTGAATGGCGTTCAGAAACCCTCCGAAAATATTAAAAGCTGTGCAGCTTTGGCTACCGGTAGGTAGCTAGTATTTCGACTCGAGTACTGGCACTGGTATGGTACTGATGCTCTTTCTCGCTCCGGGCGGAGACTGAGCTCGACTACGCAGTACTGGTACCGACCAAAGTGATGTGAATGAAGTTGATCAACCCTACAGTTCACGTAAATGTACCTAGTAGCTGAGTAGTCGATTCGGATGGTGGGGTACAGATAGACTAGATGATGCTGTGCTGCTTTTAAAAAGCGCGAATACCATTTTGGTGTGGGTTGCTTTGCGGTCATGTTGACTTCCTCCATCGTACCGTACCGTAGCATTTCTGTCATTTCTGTATTCAGACCGGTACTAGACTACTGTAACGCGACTCTACGCTTCTCGGATCTGGGATGGAGCAACCACTGCGAATGGCCCACCATTATTGACCACCCCCTTTGACCTCTTTGACGGTCCTGGAATGATCCATGCACTTTGGTCCATTGCTTGCTTGCTACACTGAGATCGCCACATACGTCATCCCTCTCTTCTTACACAGGTTCGTCTTGAGGTACGTTCCTATCCGCGAACATGTGGTTCGTACGTACGCCGAGAACCAAAAGAGAACCACATTTATTTTCATTTAGTAATCGCGTATGTGGCTTCATTCTTAACCAACCGGAGGAGATACGCCGTACGCGAAGCCACATACAATACTCCCTCCAACCGAATTGGTTTAAGTAAGCAGGGCTGGGATTGCACTACTAATACCGGTGTACCACCAAGTGATAGCCAGCTAGCTAGCTACAGTAGCTAGCTAGCTAGCTAGCTAGCTAACTAGCTAGCTACCAACAGACCCACCACCACAAACAAGAAGGCTAACAGGCATACAATGGTATTAGCTTGAAGGTTACCCTTAGGTTGCTTGTTAACCTTCTTAGTTGCCGCGGTGGGTCTGTTGGTAGTAGAGTTAGAGACTCGTGAAGCGACTGATTGAGTGACGAGTCAGTGGATCGACAGGCTCGAGCGTTTTGATTGGTCCTACGCGAATTCCAAATCCATTCATCCTGCGAACCGCAGCTCCACTTTTTTACTATAAACATTTCCTGCGGTTCGCCGTATCTGTGGATTTGGAGGTCACCTTTCCGAATTCGGCAGTTATTTCGATTTATTTTGATTTGGCGTACGTACGGACGTCATTTTGGCTGGTTAGGAACAATCCTGAAGGACATAATGGAGGCAAGAGGGAGTGAGTCGCCTCCATTGGCGCGCCAAACTAAGATAAGTCTGACAAGATTGATTTCAACGACACGGTATGGAATGTCCCAAGTCCCAAGTCCCAACACCAAAGGCGGTACTTCGTTACATACTTCATTCAGTGACAACAAGACCAGCCAATCGCCACCATGACCATTTTCCCTTGTTTCAGCACTTTCTTTTTTACTCTTTCGATACATCATGTAGATAGATGTTCTCTTATGGTACTGGTACCCATACCGGTACGGTACATGATGTAAAAGTTCGTGAGAACAGCTTTACAGTCTTGCGTCTCTCTATCTACATGTATCTTCATCCCCAAACGACGAATGTGACGAGGTGGCATCGATACATTGATTGATGGTGAACCAAAATTGGCCATGGTGGCCCTCGAGAGGCAAAATTTGAAGCGTCAGTACGTAATGCGGCATCCTTTAGAAGCTAGCTAGAACCTCACTCTCCCTCATACTTTAGTGAATGCTCATTGCAGCAAAGGATTGGAATGGGGTTTGTTGTTGTGACTACTACTAGTATGTTGTACGGTCCGTTTGCGACCTTGCTTTTATTGCTTCAGTCTTGTACATGTACATGCGCTTGCAACAGCAACCACCATGGTGGTGCTGCTGCTGATCACAACAGAGAATTGCAGCAGCCGATGGTTGTTGCGGCAGGCAAATCGTGGAAGAGCATCAACGAGTGGACGCACAGCGAGGAATTCCGAGACAATCAGAAACATGTCCAATGCGGATCCAAAGAACCCACGCTCCACGAAATGATGGCCGCCAGCACCGTGACCAAACAGTGGCTGGCCCAGCACACCTGTGACAACTTGGAGGAGACTAGCAAGCGCAACCCCCACTGCCCCAAATCTGGTCTGCGAGCAACCACCAACTCGGAACCCATTCGAATCGCCGTCAAATGGCACAGCATTGCAAGAAGTGACGGATCGAGGGCCGCCACGGATCAGCAAATCGTCGACAGTGTGGACGCCCTCAATCGAGCATTTGCCCATGCCACCACGGGAGGATTTGTCTTTGAGTTTGACTTGGCACGCGACAAGACGGAATCGTTTGACGATGATTGGCATTCATTGGATTCGGATCATGATCTCGACTACAAGTCGGAACTGCGACAGGGAGACTGCACCACACTCAACATTTACAGTACAGGCCCTGTCGAAGGCGTCTTTGGATGGGGCACCAAGGCATTTCATTGCTACGATTGGGACAGTCAAGATGATGAACAGGAGGATAAACCCACGTCGTGTTACAATCGATGTCAAGACGAAATGGACAATGACGGAGTCGTCATTCGATACGAAACCGTCGCGGGTGGATCGGCTGAAGACTACGACGAAGGAGATGTACTGGTTCATGAAGTCGGACATTGGCTGGGATTGTATCATACCTTTCAAAATGGATGTGATCGACCGGGAGATTTCATTCTGGATACTCCTGCCGAATCCGGTCCGGCGTTTGGTTGCGAGAAACCCAAGGATACCTGCACGGGAGACGATCATGAAGGATCCGATCCCATTCACAACTTTATGAATCTCAGCAATGATCCTTGCATGTTCGAATTCACCGACGGGCAGTTTGCATGGATGTACGCACAATGGGATGCCTATCGAGCACCCTTGGCCGAAACTACAGACAAACCCTCTGGTACGTTACAATTTGTGACGGACGCTTCTACATTTGTGCCGACTGCTGATCCAACGACTCTTACTCCCTCGACGGGTACTCCCACATGGCTCCCAACCTTGTCTCCCACAACACACTATCCCACCTTCACTCCAACCGTTTCTCCCACTGCTGTTCCAACCACTCCTTTTCCAACAACGTTGCTTCCGACGACAGTGGCTCCAACCTTCTTTCCAGCGACACCCAGCCCCACACCCAAGACATCATCCTTCACATCCGTCATTAGTATTGTCATACCCACACCCAGTCCCACACCCAAAATGGAATCTTTTGGTTCTGTCAGCATCAATTTGCCACCACAACAAGTAGTAGTACCGGTAGTATCCAGAATTAACGATGACATTGACAACAATGCCACGGAAGCACTTGGCGTCGTTGCGACAGTCGCAACCAACTCTTCGGCTAGTACCACGACGATACTATCCGTCACCCGAAACAACGACAGAAACAATACTCAAAAAACAAAAGGAGGAGGAGGCTTTTCGTCTTCCTCTCGGGGAACAACCGCAATCATGGGAAATGTGGAGGACAATGAGGATGATGATATTTGGGATGATGTCGTCGTCGACGGTAGTGGTTGGACGGGGGAAATTGGGGTGGAGGAGGAGTACGAAGATTATTAGTAAGATCACGGGGAACCATTCAAAATGGCGATCTAGCACATACCTTGTATCAAGCCCTGCAATCAATCAATGCTCGATCTACCTTGCTTGCTTGGCACGAAGAAGGTTGCTCCTAGGACTGATTCTCAAACGACACTCTAGCGAGTCTCAGTTTCAGCTTGATCACTCGTCTTTCTGGCTCGATCACAAAGATAGATGTGCTGTGCTGTGCGGGCTTCAAGCGGTGTGTCTATCAAAAGCCAACTTCCGCATTACTGTTTCAAAGACTTTGCATTATTGAGGCTCAAGTCTACCGTATCATACCGTACGTACTGTACGAGTGAACAGCTTGCATTTCGTTGGATTGCAACCGAGAGTAGAATCTGATGTAGAAAGAGTTCTCCAAGGATTACCGCTCTTGTGGAAGAGAGCTCTACTAGTAGATACATGTAGCTGGCTGGCTGGCTGGCTGGCTAGCTTGTCGGGGGTTGAGAGATGCTGGTGGCTACCATAGAATGATGATACATGTAGCTCCCAGGTTCAATGAGTTTCACTGTGTTGTTCACATCAGCTGCACTCAAAATGTTTGGACGGCATTGGCGAGCCAGCCAACTGCCTCTTGTTAAAGGTGGCTGCCTTTCCTTTGGCAACTGCTGCAGTTCAACATTGCTCAAGTAAATACGTACCAGCAGGTACCAGCAACCAGACTGTGCCAGGTTTGCCGTCCCCTCTAGCTACATGTAGAGGATCAAAGGTTGCCACCCACTACGTTACCAATAAAGACTCCGAAGCATCTTGCACTATGTACCAGGTACCTTAGCCGAAGTGTGAATCGAGCTTTAGGGCCTGTGACGTAGCAAACCGATAGGTACTTGGTATTTTTTTCGGTACCACTGGTAGTTCGGCTAGCTACTACGGTACCAGTAGACGAAGCGTGAATCATCGCATCCACATCACGTATGTGGCTACTGGTACCGTTACCCGTAGGAGAGGAAAAGAGTTATGAGTAGTTGCGGTAAAGCAAAATCATGTTTCGTGATTTCTGATACAACATTATTACCAGGTCTACCTGAGCTTCACGGCTGACCGTCAGTCACAGATTAGTGCGTTTTAAAAAAGAGCAGCAAGGTCCCGCAAATGAAGAAATATTGTAAATATGATTAATTATTGATTAATATGTTGACTGGTGATGAATTCATCACCAATTTGTTGAATCGTGATGAATGGTGATGAAAATGATGAATCCGTGATGACTGGTGATGAAAATGATGAATCCGTGATGAATGGCGATGAATGGTGATGAAATTTAGTACTGTTTCACTATAGGAAATGATGAATGGTGATGAATTCATCACCAATATGTTGAATCGTGATGAATTCATCACCAATGTGTTGAATCGTGATGAAAGGTGATGAAAATGATGAATCCGTGATGAATGGTGATGAAAATGTTTAATTAGTGATGAATTCAATTTCAGATTTTCATGTTCTGCGGGACCTTCCAGGTGGCGACAAGACCTTGCAGGAGCGTTCCTCAATCGTGCATGCTTTAACGAAAACCGACCCTATTTTTTGGGATGGATTTAGGGACGGGTTCCCTTTAGGGTCGGGTTTCGAAACCGACCCTAAAATAGCGGTTTCTAAAATAGGGACGGTTTCTGAAAAACGTCCTTAATTTAGGGTCGGGTTTGAAAAACGTCTCTAAATAGAAACGGGACTGATTGGTAAATACATTGAAAACGCACCAATATTAGGGTCGGGTTTGAAAACCCACCCTAAAAATAGGGACGGTTTTCTGAAAATAGGGACGGTTTCTGAAAAAACGTCCCTAATTTAGGGACGGGTTTCGATTTAGGTGGGTTTCGAAACCGACCCAAATCAGTCGGATTTTAGATGGGTTTCCCAACGACCTGAAATTGTGTGATTTAATCTTGCGTATTGAGGCTTTTACTCCCTTGATTTGACCGATGCCAGCTTTCGTTTGCTCTGCTGAAAGCCTTGGCTGATCGTTTCATCACAGATGTGTGGTGATACTAGTAGAGCACAGCAGTTGGGAGGATTTCCGTGACGTTGTTACGGTACCGGTACTATTAGTAGTGCCTGAAGGGTTGGCACACAGTATCCACGGCTGAATGCACGTCTGACTACCAGAAGCCAAAGGTCGAACCACAAAAACAACCCCCGCCAAACAGACACTGGCACAGGGACGCCATGTCGAACGAACAGCAATCATCCAACAGAAGTCACCCGCAAAGGAAGCAGAGAAGGTCACCCCTAGTATTGGACTTGGAGACTGGAGACCCAGACGACCTTTTCACTCTGATGTTGGCTGCAGCACATCCAAAACTCAACTTGTTGGCTGTGACCATTACCCCAGGCAGTCAAGACCAGATTGTCCTCGTCAAGTATATTCTGGAATCTGTTTTGGGTCTAGCAGAAGCGAAACAGGTTTTAGTGGGTGCTCAAGAATGGCCCAGAAACCAGAAGAAAAAGAAGTGTGTTGACTTGGAAAAATGGACCGCGATACTGCACCCCAATACCAGCCACAATGAGGATGAGCAACAAAGGACAGAGCGAGATCCTGTCAAAACCAAGAAAAAGTCCAAAAAAGGAAAGAAGGAATCAGGGATCCGCACTGACAAGAGCGCCAATATCGCCTTCAAACCAACGGGTCAAGTTTCCGAATGGGACATCCAGCCAGCGCGGGAGCTCGTGGCAGCAATCTGCCACGACCATCCTGAAGTCACTCTTCTGACATGTGGCCCAACTCACAACCTAGGAGCTGCAATTGCAGCAGGCGCCAAAATTCATCGTTGGGTAGCCCAAGGAGGATTCTGCGGCAGCAATTTTGTAGATGCGGGTGTTGTCCCTAGTGTCTTCCCAAAGTTCGAAGGCCTCACTCATGTCGCATCTTGGAACTTTGGTGGTTCTATTGAAGCAACTTTGGCTGCTCTGCAAGCAGGCGAAGAAGTTGTTGCCAGGCGTGTTCTAGTTGGAAAGAATATATGCCATGCATGTACCTACGATGAATATGTGGATGGCCGCTTGAAAGAGTTCTTGGCAGATTCCCAGAGCAGGGGACGAAACAAAAAGGAAACCAAAAACAAAGCTGGAGCACACCGCAAGGCTGTACAGTGGCTGAACGAAATTTTGACGGCCAAGTACCAAACCGATGGAATTATCACCAACCGAAAAGCCCTTCATGACCTCTTGGCTTTGGCGACGACGATTGACGAGTCCGTGTGCCAACTGGTAGAAGTTCAGGTCGATGTGGTGGATGGTAACAAGTGGGGGGCGATGCCTGTGGAAGAACCTGGGAAAACCAGGACATTCGCCGCCATCGCCTTTGACAGAGAGAAATTCGTAGATGCATTGTTGGTTTAGAATCTGATGAAGTACGGTATCTTTCAACCAACACCGCCCAATGCTTTTTGTAGCAGATCTGCTCTTCCCTCGTTTCTCGCGTCATTATCTCACTGGAATCCTTTATAACCAGTGCGACGGCCCCTCCTGGGACGGCCCCTCCTGGGACGGCCCCTCCTGTCTCCTCTCTTGTGTTTCCAAAGTCCTCATGTACAACCCGACACCGTACATCTTGGGACCGGGTACGATGTACTGTACCGATACCAGCCTGGGAGCTTCCAAAACACTTCGAACCTTGGCTGGCTTATGCAGGTTTAGATTGCATTTTTAAAATAATATTGTGTTTTTGACGGAAAGATCCAAAGATCCCCTCGCTCGACGCTCGAAGTGCATCACATGTAGCCCGGTGCAAAGGAAACATTCTGTCGATGGTGGCGACACTGTTGTTGACAGGACTTCTCTTGCTTGAGCACACGTGGGGCTGGGGACCTTATACTCACGCAGGCTTTGGATCGCTCTTTTATGCTTCATATGCTGCGAATCATGCTTGCAACGGCAGCTTGCGTGGTGACTCAACAAGAAGATCTCAATCTCACCATGAACAACCTACTGCAGCAGCATCGAGTGTGTTGGAAGGTGTTTTTGTGACCTCCAATTTCTTTCCAGATGCCTTCAAATTGGATCGCAGTTGGATGCATTCCTTTGAATTTGCGGCATTTCAACTGGAACGAGCTGCCGCGTTGGATACCAATGCTACCAGTACTAGTCCGGCGGATTATCACCACAGCAAAAGCTGGTCTACTGGCCTAGAGTTTATACGCACGGATAGTATCAAGGCATTCAGCTATGGCTACATGATGCATTTGGTAGAAGACTTTGTGGGTCATCATGAAGGAGGATATCTCAACCCAAAGCATGACCACCCTTTGGAATTCCATGTGGATACCCTGTTTTACGAGGACCACAGTCACGATCCTTCGCCATGGCAGTATCGCAACAAGGGTATGGAAATCATTGAGGAGAACCAGCATGTGAAACAACAGCTGGTAAAATTTGTGTCTGAAACTAGTCAACAATATGCCAAACAATTTCCGAACATGGAAGGGCTATCTATGAAAGAGGTTGACAGGTGTATCCAAAGATTCTCCTCTGCTCTTCACATGGAAACGTTTGCCATGGTTGCAAATTCAAAGACCTACAAAGGCGGTATCACACGCTACGATGTGTGCCATGCAAAAACGTTTCTAGCCGCCAATGCTACGCTCACTAGGGCCATTCGGTGGGTGGAAGAAGCAATGGGCGTCTTTGAACACAACCTATTCCCGTTCCACGGTTTTGCGGCCACAAACAAGATTCTGGTGGCTACCAACGCGATTCGGCGATGGGTCGAAGCCACATTTGCACAGCATAATGGAACAATTTGCAAAGGACGGACTGCTTTGCGTCCTCACCCAAAAATTGACAGCTCAACAGTGTTTTGATGAAGAGAGGGCTGCCAATTAAAATCGGACGCGTCCAATGACCCCATTACTATGCCAAAGGTGCACACGGAAACCGTGGACGGAGTGGCTCGTCCCTCGTCCCTCGCTCAAAAGCGCCACAGATTCAGCACAGTAGTGTCGTAACATTCGAGTTGCCACAAAGCCGTCACAGTTGAGTTGCCCACAACGACACCAAAAGTGCCAATTTGCCTTTGTGAGAGCTTGCAACAGTTCGACGGCTGCTGTTGCCGTCTATTGGCCTCTCACAATTTCCACCTGTTGCATGGCATGCGCTCGACTAAAGAAGTGCCATCTCACAACGAATTGTCGACGAGCTGGCGCCAGAACACAAGCCATTTGATCAATGTTGAGTGAATGATGTACTGCTCAGTCGGTAGGATGCATTGCGGTGACGTGATGCGATCCAACTTAACTTGGAATACACCGACTGCTTGATGGGCATGTTCTCCACAGGTGGCGTCTCTGGACATTTCTCTTTCCCACACGTACCGTATCGAGACTTGCAGCATTCATCGTACAGTAGGACGTGGCCGAGGCATCATGCACCAATCCAAGGATTTGGCTTTGGTACCCGATACGGTACGGACTGGCCCATCAAGATCAACTCCAGGGCCTTGGCCACCCCAATCAAGCGAGGCACCGTTGGGTACCACCGGCACCCGGAATCGAATCGAATCATTCGAGCTAGTCTAGCTAGTCTAGAGTAGTAGGCTACATGATGTTGTATTGCTGGAGGGTTTGATGGGCTTCATGGATGTTGTGAGTGTCAAAATCAAAAATTTAAAAGAAAGCATGAAACAAAAGACTTTTTTAGATTTAAAAGGTACTACTTCGTTAAGTCCGCAGAGTGACTGTCACTCACGGTCATTCGAAAAAAGCTTGTTCACCTCATTGTTTCTCGCCTCTCGGGAGCCACATCAACATGACATTGCACAGCTCACAGCTTGCTTGTCTGCACACACACAGCAAACAGGCAGGAACTTGCAATCTTGGCAAACAGTGAGCCGCTGGGGACATTTCAATTGCCCAATGCAAGCTACCGGTATCCAGCACCACAGCAAAGTGAACTTGGTCCACCACAGAATACGGTAGGATGAGCAAGGACGAAGAGCTACCCACGGCAATCGAAGATGAGGAAACCGAGTTGGATACTTCAGCCAAGGGGGCAAAGAAGAAGAAGAAGAAGAAAAAGCGTCAAGACACTGCGGAGCACGACGATCCGGAGGAGAGCCATCACGATCACGGTGAACCAGATCTGGTAGAGGAGGAGCTTACCAGCAAGAAGAAGAAGAAGAAGAAGAAACGGCTAGATGAGTCGGAGGCAGAAATTGAGGCTGAAGACGATGGCGATGCAGCGGATGAAGAAGCCATCTCCAAGAAGAAGAAAAAGAAAAAGACGAAACTGGTAGATGACGAAATGGAAGCTGACGTGCCAGAGGATGATGAATCTACCATTAGAAAGAAGAAGAAAAAGAAGAAACAACAACAATCTGATGGCATGGACGAGGAGGTCGAGGGTGAAACAGCTTTGGTAGATGAGGAGGAAGTTGCCAGCAAAAAGAAGAAAAAGCAGAAACATCAACGCTTAGACGAGAATATAGACATGGGAGGTGAAGCAGCTTTGATGGTGGAAGAGGCCACTCGCAAGAAGAAGAAAAAGAAGAAGAAAGAACAACTTTTAGAGGAGCAAGAGCTGGAGGAACAGCAGCAGCTCCCTGATCCAGCTGATGATGATGATGACATTGCATCAACCAAGAAAAAGAAAACTGAGGCCCCTGCCGATGACGAAGATGAATCGACAATTAGCAAAAACAAGAAAACGAAGAAGAAACATAGTGATGTTGAGGCAAATGATGAGGCAATGGATGCCTCCTCATCATCCAAGAAGAAAAAGAAGAAGAAAGTTGCTGCAATGGACGAACAATCAGAGGTGGCAACATCACCCGAAACTGAGACGCCCACGGAGCCTCCAGCGGTTGCATCTTCCTCCAAACCAGGGGCCTATGCTGAGTCTTCGGAAGCTGATTCTACCGGGAAAAAGGGAAAGCGGAGAGCTACTTCCTCTGCCATACCAGGAGCACACGCCGAGCAGGGAAGGCCTCCGAGACCCTCCAAAATGACAGTTGTAGCGGCTGCGGGCATATCATCTACAATCAAGGCGTCACATCGTGACCTCGACAACAGTGCCAATTTGGTGCAACGAGAGAGAGCTGCGGCCGATCCCTTGGAGGAGCTTCCCGGGGCGCGACCAGGGCTGGCAGATCGAGCCAAGTCCAAGCAACTGGGTGCCAAATCCAGCAGATCCATGGGAGATGGGTCCAGGGCCAAGTCGAAGCGATTCAGCAAAGATGCGCCGACAGCGGCTACCACTTCTACTACTAGTAGCAGCAGCAGCGGCGTCAACCGGAAACAAAGTTCCACCCGTCTCTCACTGAGGACACTGGAAACTGCAAAACTGGAAGAAGACAGCCGGATTAGGGCAACAGATGCCAAATCAAAAACCAGACAGAATTCGAGGCGCGCCACAAAACTGGGGGCTGGCGGCGGCAAGTCATCTGCAAAGCTCTCGTCAAGATGCGGAAGGGACGGCAAGGCAGCAGCTGCCGATGTGGATCTGGAAGCAGGTTTGCGCCATGCGAATGTTGGTCCTCCTGGTGCCTCCAGATCAAATTATGACACAGTCGATACTTCCTCCCGGGATCAGAATCAACCCGAAAGGGGAGAAGAACATCTGGTGCAAGCAATCTTAGTGGAAGAGGATTCGGAGCCATTCATCGCTGCCGCCATTCAAGTGGATAAAACGAAAGAAGATTCATCTTCGAAACCAATTTACGAGCACAAGCACTTCTCAGTGATTGTGGGTGCGATTTGCTGCCTCCTTCTGATTATCGTTATAGTGATAGCTGTTGCAGTTGCAACATCACTGGGGGGGGGATCAAACAACGCTGGTGGTGCAACAGGATCGGCGGTACTATTCACTCCAACTCTGGCACCAACGGGCATAAGCCCTGACTTTGACCTGACACGGAAATACTTCGAGAGCTCGGGGATAGTCGACGAAGAGAATTGGAACCGTCTGTACAATGAAACCAGCCCTTATTATAAAGCGTTGCATTGGATCGTGTACACCGACCAACGAAAGCCTGGAGCACAGAGAATTGAACAACGCTACCTGCTGGCCCTCTTGTACTACAGTACAAGTCAGGATGGACCATGGCTGGCTTGCAACCCACCGCAACTTGTCAATACTGATAGCACTTGTATACACAAGAAATACAGACTTCAAGGCGGAGGCAACGGTGGTGGTGGTGGTGGCGGCGGGAACTCAAACGGCCCAGATAGTGGCGACAGCCCGGATGGGCCTGGCGGCGGGGGTCCTCGTGGCGGGCTGCCACGCCCTGGCGGTCGCCTCCTACAAGGATCATATGATGACGAGGCTTCTGTTCGCTGGCTCTCTCAATTGGATGAGTGCTTTTGGGCTGGAATTCAGTGTGCGGGGCCAGCAAAAAACGAAGTTGCGGAGCTTAATCTTGGTAAGTCGTTCCTCGCTCTTGGTGCTTTGTGATTGTTGCACAATGAGAGATAAGTTTTCCTAACGGCGATCCTTCGCTCTACCGTTCCTCCGAACGCGTTCTTCCCAGAGCACTACCAGTTGTCAGGTGAGTGCAAGAATTGTGTGATGGTCACGACGGCGCTCCATGCCACCAATCTAACACGTGTTCTTCCAGGGACTTTGCCACCCGAAATCGGGAAGATACCGCTGAGGCATATTGATATCCGCGGCAATCGGATTAGAGGTGGTATCCCCAGTTCCATCCGCAAATGGACGAAGATGCGCAAAATGTGGCTTAAGGAAAACAAGCTCGAGGGTACACTTCCCAATGGGATCTGTAATTTGATTACGTTAGATGAGCTGGAAGTGTCAGAGAACAGGCTGCAAGGGCAGCTTCCCACATGCATCAACCAGCTGACTCGACTGCAACAATTGGCATTGAACGAAAATAGATTCTCGGGCCAAATCCCCGAGCTGGAAGCTTTGAACAATCTGGACAAGGTGAGGGCATCCAATGCGAAACGTATTGGGAGCTTCAGCCAAATACAAAGCATTGCAACATTTCTCATTCATTGTTTTCATTGCAACAGGCTGAATTCGATGGAAATCAGTTTACCGGATCGATTCCTCAATCTTTTTGCAACTTGGAACTACAGAGGCTGACTGCGGATACGTGCGCGAACGACAATCCTCGTGTACAATGTGATTGTTGTACCCATGGAAACAGGTGCTGAGAACAATCAATCTACCCTAGGGAAACTGCACCGCTGGGCCAAAAACTTAGCTGTCATTCTTGTCTAGCTAGAATGTACTCGACAGCCTCAACAATAGAGCTCACAACTATGTCAGGTCCGGCTTCTCCCGCATCAGCAACTTCATCACCTTCTTGATACTTTCCTGTCTTTACCAGAATCCCGAGGCCAATTCCAGCCTCTTTGGCGCCAATTACATCTTGTTTCACGTCGTCCCCCACCATGACGGTCTCGGGGGGACTTATTCCCTCGGGGATGGCCGCATGGAAGAATGCTCCGGTGGGCTTTCCCATCACAGCAATATCGGACTCGTCCAACCCAGCCGCCTCTTGCAAACAGGCGACGAAACCTCCTGGTCCCAAAGAGAGTCCACCGTCCGCGTCGCGCAGGTACTTTCCCCTGTGGAGCGCAATAAGAAGTGGCGGTCGTTGAGCCGTCGCTATAGCTTCCTTTTTCCTTCTTTCCTTTTCTTTCATGAGTATTCGGAAGGCATCGTTGAGCTTTTGATAGTAGCATGCTTCGGGCGCCAACCCAACCAAGACAGAATTGTATTCGATCTCATCATCGTCTTTACCGCCCACTGCTAGTCCTAAGTCTCCCAGCAAACTCTCTTGAACTAAACAGTAGGGCTTGAGCTTGTACTTTTGTACAACTTGCTTGGCAGCTTGAGTATTTGTGATGAGAGAGTCGGCCTTCAACAGATCCTTTTCGAACCCCAAAGCATAGAGCTGATCAAGTAGCTCACGGCGAGAACTCTGAAGGAGAGAAGCAAGGATAACCGTTGACGTATCGTAAGCAATATCCAAACATCATCCATCTTTTCGATCTCTCTCGAACAATGATACCTTGGTTGTATTGGTGAGGAATTTGATCGATACGTTGTTCTGCACTAATTTCTGGCAAGCTGCCAAGGCACCAGGAATGAGCTTGTCCCCAATATGGATAGTCCCGGAGAGGTCCAGGAGCACTGTCCGAACAGTCGTCATGGCTACAAACCAATAATGTAGGAAAAACAAGAGGTTCGGAGCAAGAACATGTGCACGGAGGGAAGGCAGAAGACAAAACAGCAGAAAAAAGATATTTGTATTTTCAAGGTGCTCGCAAAAGCTAGACTAGCTAGCTAGTCAAGTTCCAACGCGTTTCAAAACTGTGCCTACAATGTAGTACCAGCACCACCAGTACCCTCGAAAGAAAATTTTTTAAGCTAGTACTATAAAGGTTGAGCCCCCGCAGGGGGCTTAGAACCACAAAGATTGGGCCCCTTGGGGCCCAACCACCAGGGTAGCTAGCTAGTGGGAGTGGAACACATGGCCTTCTGGCTTGCCCTCAAAGCACTGCAGCAGAACCTCCCGCATCTTCGGCTTTGTCTTTGGATGGACTTTCCCAGGACCCTGGCCCAATTCTTCATGTCTGCGAAGCTTGTGGAGGAGTCCAACAGCTTGGCTTTGGTCAGACCGCCTTGCTTTGGAGCAGCCTTTCTCTTGCCAGCCGCATGTTGATTGATGGCGGCCATTTGAACCAGCTGACCCCCCTCTCTGAGCAAAGCTTTGGCATGCTGGGGCCTCAGCCTACCCCTGAGACCAGCGTTGCCCTGTCGCATCATGTTGAAGTGCATTTGATCGAATGATTCCGCAGCGAGCACGGCAACATTGTCCGTGTTGGCGGCGCTACCATAGTGCTCGATTGCGTGCTCGACTGAGTTATCAAAGACTTCTTTCTGCTTGGCACTCACTTTTTTTGAAGGATCCAACCACCGGTTGACAACACTGACCTGAAGAGGGAATGGGGCTCTGGTTCCTGCTCCATTGTTCTGAGGGCCGTGCATGTGGTGGGCTGGCAGATGTGGTGTTGTTCCTGCTGTCTCCTGGCAGCTGATCCCAGGAGGCGTGGCTGGATTGACCACTGAAGCAATGGCTCAACTTCGATGGCTGGTGGGGGCACTCATCGTCTTCGGAGGATTGCATGAAAGCGGCTATGTCCTCGGCTGCGGTGAGTACCTCTGCGGCTACTGAATGCGGTAAGTAATGTACCCTGCGGTACTGATGCGGAGTACCTCTGCGAAGTACCTCTGCGGCTACTGAATACGGAAGGGAAGACCTCGGTTTTATTGTCTGCTTCACTATCTCGCTCAAATTCGAAATTCGAAATCCTCTGGATGCATGCTCCGTCGGTCTTTTGAAAACAACACGAAAACAACACAAGGAGAGACTGATCGAGCTGACACAGAGATAAGTAAATAAATAAATAATAAAAATAAATATGTAAGTAAGTAAATAAGTAATAAGAAAATAAATAATAATAATAATAATAATAAATATAAATAAATTAAATAAAAAATAAAATAAAAATAAATAAATAATAAATAAATAAATAATAAATAATAAATAATAATAAAAATAAATAAATAAATATATAAATAAATAAATAATAAATAAATAAATAATAAATAAATAAATAAATAAATAATAAATAAATAAAAAAATAAATAATAAATAAATAAAATGCACGACTGACGTCAGTCGGCTGTGACGTCAGTCGACTATGGAACGTTTGATTGGCTAGTGGCTCTACAGCGATTCTACTGAGGTAGTGTACGGATTGGGCCGATGTCGGCACGACGGTCTGCTGTACTTTCTGTACCAATGGTTTGAGGTTTTGATATGCAAACTACCATGTACTGAAATTTTTTTAAGCTAGTACTATAAAGGTTGAGCCCCGCAGGGGGCTTAGAACCACAAAGATTGGGCCCATTGGGGCTCAACCATCAAGGTAGCTAGTGCAATACACGGCTCTTAGCCTTATTCGCGACTCGATCCTAGATAGGGTTTGAGTTCGACTCATACTGATCTCTCTCGTGAATAGTCATTCGAGACAGGGTTCTCATGACCCGCTAGTCATACTAGGTTGATGATGAAACATCGCTCTAGATATTTAGCCAGCGTGGAGTACTTCCACGCTACTAAGATCCAGGCTAGACAAACCTTCCACGCGTTCCGTTTTAGGATCGTGGAGAGACGTAGGATTACTACCACAACCTACTCTATCACACTTTAATAGTCTCCCGCGGAAGCCAGATCTACGATCCTTTGATGATGATCTCTTCGTTGATTAGTTTTCATAGCTTTCTAATCTCTCTCATAAACTTTCATTCTCTCAAACTCAAAACACTCGAAAGATCTTTACACTAGTCTTTAGCGTAGTGCATTTTGTTAAACAAACACAATAGCTCTCAGCTACCCTCAACTATTCCTCAACCATGAAGATGGCTCAAGGAAAGATGCGTTCCCAACTTCGAGAAACAGTTGCGTGACAAAACCCATTCTTCCTCTCGTCGACAATGACGAAGAACACGAGATCGACGATACTCGTGCCACACCTTGCAAACTTCGCAACCAGTTTGCCAAGCGCAAATCAGAAACATCTGACAAGAGGACAACTCCTCTATCATTTCAACACTTGGATGGAGAAACCTCTATCTGAGGATTAGGCCAGGATGATGATCAACGGAACCCTGTTCCGATTTCTCATACCAAAGTGATGAAAATATCTCACTAAATAGTAAACAAGAATTGTTTGCAACTGATGAACTCTATGGCAAATTAGATGATTGCCTAGAACCTGCTCAACTAGACTCTGATGATCTATTTAGCATCGTTAACCTGTCCGTGGCCAACCACCTCGTAAACGTCGCAAGACAAGAGACCTCAAACCCATCGTTTATTGTAGATTTAACAAGCGAGAAAAAGGGAAACCAAAACCCGTACACTCCGTTGCTTGCTGGATACAGGAGCATCCGGAACCTTGATTGCTCAACCTCATGCTAAGAAATTACGCATGAAGGATCTTGGGGGCGTCCAAATCGATGTGGACTACCCCTGCAGGAGAATTAAACACCAGCACGAAGTGCAAAGGTGCATTCATGATTCCTGAATTCCACGAAGAAAGAATTATCGAGTGGACTTACACGTCACCAAGAGCTTGGGGGCGTATGACATGATCATAGGTCGAGATATTCTCCCTGACTTAGGTTTCAAGTTCAATTTCACTACATGTCAGTGGATATGGGACGGCGCATCTATTCCTATGAAAGATAGCACACCAATGAAGAAGAAAACTTTTCATTCCTGATCCTGCCGCTGTCGATGACAGTGCAATCGTTCCAAGAAGATTTCTTGAGCGAAATACGAACAAGCTGACTTAAGGCAGGTTTGCCAAAGTCAAGATCAGTTAAACACGGAAGAGAAGGAACACTTCACTCCTTACTGACGAAGTACTCTGACTTATTCGTTGGTACTTTGGGAAAGTGGCAGATGGACGACTACGAAGTAGAACTTCTCCTGAGCTAAACCCTATCATGCAAGGGCTTACCTATCCCAGGGTCCATACCAACACTCTTAAGATGGAGTTGAACGTCTCTGCGAGGCAGGAGTACTCAAGAAGGTAAACCGTTCCGAGTGGCGGCACCAACCTTTCATCATTCCCAAGAAAGACGGATCTGTACGATTCATCTCTGATTTCGGGACTGAACAAAAGGATTAAGCGGAAGCCTTATCCTATCCCAAAAATAAGGACATCTCTTGAATCTAGACGGATTCAAGTACGCTACTAGTCTAGACCTGAACATGGGATACTATCACATCGAGCTGTCACCTCACTCGAAGCAACTCTGTACCATCGTACTCCCGTGGGGAAGTACGAGTACAAGAGGTTGCCCATGGGCCTATGTAATAGTCCCGACATCTTCCAAGAGAAGATGGAACACTAATGCACGACCTAGAATACGTCCGTGCATACATTGATGATCTACTCATCCTAACTAACGGCGATCTAGCAGATCACGTTGAAAAGTTGGATGAAGTTCTCCGAAGGCTTCGAGAAGCCGGACTCAAGACAATGCTACCAAGTCCTTCTTCGCAAGAGGAGAACTTGAAGTACCTAGGTTTACTGGATCACTCGAGAAGGGATCCAACCTATAACCAAGAAATAGACGCGATCAAGAATATCGCTCCTCCTACCAACAGGAAGGAACTCCGTAGATTCATTGGACTAGTGAACTACTATCGAGACATGTGGATTAGACGATCACATGTACTGGCCCACTCGCTTCGTTGACTTCCAAAACAACGAAGTGGAAATGGGAAGCCGAACACGACAAGGCCTTTAGCCAGATAAGAAATCATCAGCAAAGAAACCTTGCTCGCCTACCCTGATTAAACGATACATTCGTTATTCCACACGGATGCGAGTGATACTCAACTAGGTGCGGTAATTTCCCAGAAGGAAACCTATCCGTTCTACAGGAGAAGCTCAACCCTGCTCAGACACGTTACAAGTTACGAGAAGGAACTTCTCAGTATCGTAGAAACTCTGAAAGAGTTCCGTAACATTCTTCTAGGACAGAAGATCGTTGACATACGGACCACAAGAATCTTAATGTAAGAACTTAAATACGATCGGCTGTATATCGTGGATCGGCGCTCTGAGTACGATAGGCCTAATCTACGGTGACAGATGTCGACAGACTGTGACTTAACTATCTCCCAACAACGACGGTTCTTCGTAACTTGATCGCTGTTCAAACATCAAGTGCCAAGACGACCTCGTGAATGATCCTGGGATGGAGTCCTCACGGCGGTTCGCTTTGCAATGAATGCCACGTTTCATACCCCTTGCGTGCAACGCCCGCACAGCTCGTGTTCAATCGTGACGCGATTCACAACTCCGGTTCGAAGCCAACTGAGAGTACATTAAGGAACGTCGCCAACGACTAATTCCAACAAAACAACGATAGGAAAACGCAACGCGTGTCCCTCACAATACAATGAACGATACTGTGATGATTCAACAGTATCAGCACCGCAAGTACGGTCAGCCAAGTACAAAGGTCCTTACACTATAGACGAGTCAATGACAATGGCACTGTAGGCTCCAACATGCTACCGACCAACGGCGGCACAGTTACCGACTACGAACATAAGGTATTACACCCTACAAGGCCTGATCCCCTTGTAGGATTGCCATCGTGCGACGCACATGTCTACATCCAATCTCATGAGAGTGCCCCGCACTTTAAATCATATGTTCTCCTTGTCCGACTGCTGTCGCGCGCCTTCTGTGACCCTTGTCAGGGGGCGAATGCAATACACGGCTCTTAGCCTATTCGGACTCGATCCTAGATAGGTTTGAGTTCGACTCATGACTGAGTCTCTCGTGAATAGAGTAAAATGCGATTTACGACCGACCTTTCCCCGGATTATTCTCTTAAGAGGTGATCTCGAATATTGTACTTCTAAGTAGCTGAATCGAAAGGGCACATGTTGTTGAGTATCCCATTAAATTCCCAAGATCAGAGTGTACTTATTGGTGGAGTTAGGTTGATTGAAAATATCCTAACTTTTGTGACGAATTCTTTTTCTCCAGTTTAAGACTTTACATACTTAACTGTGTAGGATCCTACATAGGAGAGTCTGTAAGATCCTACGGAACACTTAGGAAGCACCTCTATTGCTCTGGTACCGAAGCTACGTAGGATCCTACGTAAGAACCTCTATTAATTACATGGTCTTAATCTTCACCCGGTCTTAAAATGACTTTTACTCTAGTCATTCGAGACAGGGTCTCAATGACCGCGCTGTCAACTAGGTTGATGATGAAACATCGCTCTAGATTTAGCCAGCGTGGAGTACTTCCACGCTACTAGATCCAGGCTAGACAAACCTTCCACGCGTTCCGTTTTAGGATCGTGGAGAGACGTAGGATTACTACCACAACCTACTCTATCACACTTATAGTCTCCCGCGGGAAGCCAGATCTACGATCCTTTGATGATGATCTCTCTCGTTGATTAGTTTTCATAGCTTTCTAATCTCTCTCATAACTTTCATTCTCTCAAACTCAAAACACTCGAAAGATCTTTACACTAGCTTTTAGCGTAGTGCACTAGCTAGTGGGAGTGGAACACATGGCCTTCTGGCTTGCCCTCAAAGCACTGCAGCAGAACCTCCCGCATCTTCGGCTTTGTCTTTTGATGGACTTTCCCAGGACCCTGCCCAATTCTTCATGTCTGCGAAGCTTGTGGAGGAGTCCAACAGCTTGCTTTGGTCAGACCGCCTTGCTTTGGAGCAGCCTTTCTCTTGCCAGCGCATGTTGATTGATGGCGGCCATCTGAACCAGCTGACCCCCCTCTCTGAGCAAAGCTTTGGCATGCTGGGGCCTCAGCCTACCCCTGAGACCAGCGTTGCCCTGTCGCATCATGTTGAAGTGCATTTGATCGAATGATTCCGCAGCGAGCACGGCAACATTGTCCGTGTTGGCGGCGCTACCATAGTGCTCGATTGCGTGCTCGACTGAGTTATCAAAGACTTCTTTCTGCTTGGCACTCACTTTTTTTGAAGGATCCAACCACCGGTTGACAACACTGACCTGATAGAGGGACATGGGGCTCTGGTTCCTGCTCCAATTGTTCTGAGGGCCGTGCATGGTGGGGCTGGCAGATCGTGGTGTTGTCCTGCTGTCTCCTGGCAGCCTGATCCCAGGAGGCGTGGCTGGATTGACCACTGAAGCAATGGGCTCAACTTCGATGGCTGGTGGGGGCACTCATCGTCTTCGGAGGATTGCAATGAAAGCGGCTATGTCCTCGGCTGCGGTGAGTACCTCTGCGGCTACTGAATCTGCGGCTACTGAATGCGGTAAGTAAGTACACCTCTGCGACCTCTGCGAAGTACCTCTGCGGCTACTGAATACGGAAGGGAAGACCTCGGTTTTATTGTCTTGCTTCACTATCTCGCTCAAATTCGAAATTCGAAATCCTCTGGATGCATGCTCCCTCGGTCTTTTGAAAACAACACGAAAACAACACAAGGAGAGACTGATCGAGCTGACACAGAGATAAGTAAATAAATAAATAATGCACGACTGACGTCAGTCGGCTGTGACGTCAGTCGACTATGGAACGTTTGATTGGCTAGTGGCTCTACAGCGATTCTACTGAGGTAGTGTACGGATTGGGCCGATGTCGGCACGACGGTCCTGCTGTACTTTCTGTACCAATGGTTTGAGGTTCTGATATGCGAACTACCGTGTACTCTCGAAAATCGATATGCTGAAGCACCACTCTCCGGCTCTCCTTCATCCTTTATTTATCGAGCTAGCTAGTAGTACCGATAGCTAGCTAGGCCTTGCAAGTGAGAGCCCTAGCTAGAGAAGGGCAGAAACCAACAAAAACGCAAGTAAAGAAGTTGAAAATCCGGGGCCGGGGTTACTTGCTTGGCTGTTTACTCTCTCACGGGGGTGGCTGGGACCCGTGCTGGGAAGATTCCAGCAAGTAGTACCAGGTAAGGGTGTCATCTATCTACAGTACTACCGTAGCCAGAGTAGCTACATGTGACAAGATTGGGTACCGGTACATGTACTGTTCCCACGGGCCTTGCTAGCTAGCTTGTGGCTGAACCTTGTCACCAACAGCCAAATGTGCAAAGTGTGACTAAGCTTTTGGCCTCATCAGCCAGAGGCGACCGGATCCCCACATATCTCTCTACCTACTATTGGAAGCAACAGAGGGTCTATCCCGAGGGTCGGGACCACATGCTAGTACCGGTGGCACCGATACCGCTTCCGTGGCGCACCGGCAGCGGAGATACTGGCATGGCTAGCTAGCTAAAGCATAAAAGTGAGCTTTGAGAGCTGCTTTGAGATTGAAGGGATGGACAAATTATTTAGCCGTTTTTGAGGGAAGCGAAAATTTGAACTGAACCGAAGAAGTATTTGTCGGTGACAGTGTTCCACATCTTTCGCACTGTGCTGGTGGGATGCCCCCTGGTTGTCAACGCACATGCCACCAATGCAGCACCCAAAATCAGCCAGACAACGGCAAGGCTGCACGGTATTTGTGCAGCATGCGAACAAAAAGGGCTCCGTGAACCACCATTGTCGAGGTTCTGCACCATTGTAACAAGCCTTTGCTTCTTCGTATTTCGCAAGAGAAGAATGTCTTTCTTCCATTTCTCTATGGCCAAATGCTGACATGGCCATGTCCATTCCTAGTATCATCAAACGTCTAAGAGCCAACAATGAAGACTTTAAGCAGCTTATTCTAACGGCAGATGAGATTGGTCTGCAAGAAAACCAAGAACAGCCAGAAGATCCAAATGATGAGACTCGGGCAACGAGCAAGAACATTGACATATTGGCTGAAGCTATCCAAAGCAACCAGACTGTCCAATCCGTGTTTCTAGACCATTTCTTTGTCAGGAACTTGTCGAGGGAGGAAATCTGCAAGCTCTTCACAGCAATTGGCTCACTCCCCAGGCTGGAACAGTTGTCGGCGCTGTCCAGACAGGCTGAGGGATGGTCAATCCCTATGCACGCCATGTCATGTTTTATGGACCAAACCAAGGCACTTTCCTCCTTAAGACTATCTTCCATAGGATTGGTGGGCACGGTAGAAGATTTCACCAACTTCGCAAAGTCGATTCAAAGCCAATCCTTTATGAAAGAGTTTTGCCTCCGAGGAGCCTGTATAGTGGACGGAAGGATACCGCTTGACAACCTCCTTCGTTCCTTGTCAGCCGTTCCCTTGCTAGAAAAGATTGAGTTGACTGCTATGGATCTGCACCAAGATCTCGGCGGAGAATGGCCCAACAGTCCGTCTTCTGCCTTGAGATTCTGTCAATCGTCCTCCCTGAAGTCATTGGAGCTTGGTGGATGGGTGTTGGACGAAGATCTGGTGCTTAAGATGGCCTCGGCTCTTGAAACAAACCACTCTCTCAGAAGCCTCATTATGCTAGATAGCAACATCACCAACAAGGGATGCGTTGCGTTGTCCAAGATGCTTGCGGTCAACAAGACCATCGAGAGGTTGGACCTATCGTACAACCGAATCAGTGACCCAGGCTGCAGTGCTCTCGCCAACAGCTTGACGTTTAATACCAGCCTGAAAGAAATAGGATTGTTTGGCAATTTCCAGGTCCGCAGTCGGGACATGTTTCTCAGGATTGTTGAGCAAAGCAACTTCACTCTTGAGGACCTGCTTTTGGATTCTGAATGGGATGCCGAAATGAACTTCTATCTCAACTTGAATCGAGTCAATCGACGTGGTGTGTTGCAAAATGAAGGCTTGACTCGACGTGAGTGGGTACACGCACTCGTAAATGTCCAAGATGAGAAGAACTGCTTGTTGGACGCACCTCAAGAGACCTTGAGCTACTTGTTTTATTTCATCATGGCCAAACCGCACTTTGTTCTAGCAACTGTTACGCAAGGGGAATGAATGGATCGACAGTCAAGCAGTGTTTGTCAATTCGAGATCTCTCTTTGAAATCTCTCTTTTCGGCTAGTTAATGTGCAAACATAAAGTGACACTTTTATTTTGGGCCGTTGCCCAGCACACAATACTATTGTTTGGAGGCTCCTGAACTTTCACCAATAACTTGTGTATCTCAAGCACTGTTGCCACCTCCACAGCACTGAAACTCCGAGCAGAACAGATACAAAATTTGCTGAACGGGCACTGATGCCAATTCTTCATCCCGAAGACTTCGAACAGAACAGATACAGATACTAGTACAGCTGTGCTGCATCATTATGGTACGGTAGGACTCTTGCTTCTTCAATGCAGCTGGTTGATCATGTTGCTCATTTCTTTCCTAGAGGAGGGAGGATGATTGGAAATATCCGCTTGGCCCTCTCGCTGCTACCATAACGGTACTAACACCATCGGTCCGATGATTTGCCACCGGTGTATGGTCTGCATTCTTATTCTCACTCAATTTTGTACAACAGAAACATCTACCTGGTAGCTAGTCGGTACGATTATTTGCTCTCTGGCTGGCGCCGTGTAGCTTCAGGGCAGTTGCCCGGTCGAGAGGAAGTGACGACAAGCAACGGAATCTTTACTCGTCCGCAATGAACCTTCAACCCGAGGAAAGCTCTGGAAGAAACAACTAGACTACTAAACACTCCCCCGATTGTTGATATTGCCTACTCGCTGAACCTCAGCAGCATCCAAACAAACCCCCAAGTTGTTGTCAGAAAAGCCCATGCAAACACCCGAGTCGCACTCTACATTCCCCATACAAGGACCTCCAGAGGATTGTTTTTGTGCGCAAATGCCTTGATAACATCGTTCGCTCTTGCAGTCAATGTCTGCCCCACAGATGCTCCCCATTTCCCCAGAGGAACATATCCAATCTTCGCCCTGCGCAACCTCGACGCAAATTCTGCTTATGCAGTCAGCGTCCCCACTACAAAGACCCCCCGGAGGCTGTTCGTGCAATTGATTGTTTCCCCCGCTCGTCAAATCATCGTCTGTACACAGGCCTAGATAGCAAACTCCATAAGGGCAATCAGTATCAAGTGTGCACCATTTGACTGGTGCTCTGCAGGTTCCTTCACAGCGTTGGCTAGAGCATTGCTCATCTTCGTCACAAAAGCAACCCAGCTCCATCCTGCCATCCACAGTAGAAGCACAGATGGATTGGCCACTTCGAATAAGGCACAACCCAGAGAGGCAATTGCGGTCCTGATAGCACGGTCGACAACCCTTCAGCCGAGATTGGCAGGCATATGGCGGGGCATCACCGCCGCAGAGCCCCGATCTACATTTGTCGTGTCCATCGCAAGCCTCTCCTTCTATCAACAGAAACTTGTCCTCCATTTGTGCCTCTGTGACGTTGGCTCTTTCCGTCTCTTTGGATGATGGCTCGTCGAGCGTGGCAATGGGTGCAATGGTGGTAGCGTTGTTTCGTTGACTGAAGCCTGAAGACGTCGTTAATCTGTTTGGCTCTGCTCTCATCGAACGCACGATGACGACAACAATGAGGAAGACGACGCAACAGAACAAGAAAACCGAGGACGCGATAAGAGACTTGAGTGTGCAACATAGGACCTTTCTTTGAGTCTTTTGTCCATCATTCCGTTCGTCGTCGGTCTCAGGACCCTCCTCATCGACGAATTCATCTCGAGGCAAAACTCCTTGGGTCCATTGTTCAACTTCTTTCTCTTTAGCAGCAATGAATTGACGAATAATCCCTCCTTCAGGACCAGGAGGCACACTGAGAAGCTTGTTCCCATGGGTCCTCACATCCTCAATGTCGGCAACAGCCTGAAGATCTGGAAGACATTGCAGGAAATCTGGGACTGGATCAGGGTTGTTGGTATAGTCGTAGTTGCAGTAGGTGGTCATCGTGGGAGATCAACTCGTCGAATGGAGAGTCTTCTCCTCTTGATCTCATGCAATCATTTTAATATCTGTGCACATATTATTCAACATTTCGAGAAACTAAAATCGCAATCATGCCCCGGAAGAACAAGCTCCACGGAAAGCCTCCCACCAAATTTGTTGAGGCATAAACCCCCACAGTGATGGTGGAGCTCCTTAGGAAATCGGCGATCGCCACCTTTTAAATGGAAAACAAGGACTAGAGTGCTCAACGCATCACTCAAGGCATACGAAGCTACCTCGAGTTGCTCTTTATGCATACTAGTAGTACATGTACGTACCGGTACCAGAAAGGGTGCTGGTATTCTACCGGTGGTAGCATGTTGCTCCAGTCCATGGATTGGATTTTGAGATTTCAGCCCTGATGTTAGACTAGAGAATTCAATTCAAACAGACTGTACCGGTATGGTACTGTACATACCGTACTGTACTAAATTTAAATATGTAGTACCTTAAACCTGTACGGTACGTAGGATAGTTTGTACGGTACCGTACGCTACCGTACCGTTTATGGCTCTCTGGTGCTTACACTTTTTATTCGCGCGATCTCTTTTAGTCGCTCATCTGAGATTACTTTTGTGGTTCGAAGCTCGAAGCCTTCCTTGTTCCCTCCTTTGTTGTCGCTCTTGGCAAGCCAATTTGATTTATTTGCAAGCCCAGGTAGTACTACCGCTACCGCAGTATGCCTCCGCAGCCACAACAGCACGAGGCCTATGCAACCCGCAGCCTCGCCGCTTTCATTTGGAAACCTCACTCCGGGATGATCAGAACACAGACACTGAAATGTTTCGAAATCAAATCTTTGTCTAGACTGCTCAGTTGATGGCGAAAGGTGAAAGGTTCGAGCTTCGTCTATATTATCTAGTATCTACCCTCACCATGTGGCTGTGGGGTTGCTTGTCCCATTAGTGCTGTTCCTAATTGCTTTCTCTACATGTATGCCAGCCATACTGCCCATCTCATTCTTGATAGCTTATCACAAAGGCCTATGCAACCTAGCGTCCCCAAACAGCCACCATCACTCTGCTAGCCAAATTATTAGAAGTGGGAACAACTGAAGCACATCTATTTGGTCCTCAGTTGGATAACATCACTACGTGTACATGTAGTCATGTAGTGCTAGGACGCGTGGCTAGAGGCTACTCAGTAGTAGCTAGGCTAGTCCGCTATCCTCTTCGTGGCTTCGTGGGTTCCTTTCGGACCCCGACGCTCAGTCCAATAAAATACATTAAATTTTGGCGCATGCAGGAATTCGTTGGAGCCTTACTAGCTAGACTAATAGACTAATACCAGCGACTCCCATGTCTGCAAAAAGGTGATGATACACGTAGCTGTGTTGACACACGTAGGCAAACTCGTCGCTTTCCTGCTTTCTTGGACGATAAAAACATTCAAGTTCCATCCAGGCTCGGGTTACCGGTGACTGGTACATGTTGTGTTGGTGTGTGTGAAGAATAAATGTTTTGTTGCACAACGGGAGTACTAGTAAACGTTGTACGGTACCGGTACTACATTTCTGCAACAGTAGTTGCACAGCCTCAGTATGTGCTTCCCCCTACTACTATGTGGATCTTACATACCCTCAGGATCAATGACAGTATGCTACGTAGAAAGTCTACAGTATCTTCATCCCGAAGACTTCGAACAGAACAGATACAGATACTAGTACAGCTGTGCTGCATCATTATGGTACGGTAGGACTCTTGCTTCTTCAATGCAGCTGGTTGATCATGTTGCTCATTTCTTTCCTAGAGGAGGGAGGATGATTGGAAATATCCGCTTGGCCCTCTCGCTGCTACCATAACGGTACTAACACCATCGGTCCGATGATTTGCCACCGGTGTATGGTCTGCATTCTTATTCTCACTCAATTTTGTACAACAGAAACATCTACCTGGTAGCTAGTCGGTACGATTATTTGCTCTCTGGCTGGCGCCGTGTAGCTTCAGGGCAGTTGCCCGGTCGAGAGGAAGTGACGACAAGCAACGGAATCTTTACTCGTCCGCAATGAACCTTCAACCCGAGGAAAGCTCTGGAAGAAACAAACTAGACTACTAAACACTCCCCCGATTGTTGATATTGCCTACTCGCTGAACCTCAGCAGCATCCAAACAAACCCCCAAGTTGTTGTCAGAAAAGCCCATGCAAACACCCGAGTCGCACTCTACATTCCCCATACAAGGACCTCCAGAGGATTGTTTTTGTGCGCAAATGCCTTGATAACATCGTTCGCTCTTGCAGTCAATGTCTGCCCCACAGATGCTCCCCATTTCCCCAGAGGAACATATCCAATCTTCGCCCTGCGCAACCTCGACGCAAATTCTGCTTATGCAGTCAGCGTCCCCACTACAAAGACCCCCCGGAGGCTGTTCGTGCAATTGATTGTTTCCCCCGCTCGTCAAATCATCGTCTGTACACAGGCCTAGATAGCAAACTCCATAAGGGCAATCAGTATCAAGTGTGCACCATTTGACTGGTGCTCTGCAGGTTCCTTCACAGCGTTGGCTAGAGCATTGCTCATCTTCGTCACAAAAGCAACCCAGCTCCATCCTGCCATCCACAGTAGAAGCACAGATGGATTGGCCACTTCGAATAAGGCACAACCCAGAGAGGCAATTGCGGTCCTGATAGCACGGTCGACAACCCTTCAGCCGAGATTGGCAGGCATATGGCGGGGCATCACCGCCGCAGAGCCCCGATCTACATTTGTCGTGTCCATCGCAAGCCTCTCCTTCTATCAACAGAAACTTGTCCTCCATTTGTGCCTCTGTGACGTTGGCTCTTTCCGTCTCTTTGGATGATGGCTCGTCGAGCGTGGCAATGGGTGCAATGGTGGTAGCGTTGTTTCGTTGACTGAAGCCTGAAGACGTCGTTAATCTGTTTGGCTCTGCTCTCATCGAACGCACGATGACGACAACAATGAGGAAGACGACGCAACAGAACAAGAAAACCGAGGACGCGATAAGAGACTTGAGTGTGCAACATAGGACCTTTCTTTGAGTCTTTTGTCCATCATTCCGTTCGTCGTCGGTCTCAGGACCCTCCTCATCGACGAATTCATCTCGAGGCAAAACTCCTTGGGTCCATTGTTCAACTTCTTTCTCTTTAGCAGCAATGAATTGACGAATAATCCCTCCTTCAGGACCAGGAGGCACACTGAGAAGCTTGTTCCCATGGGTCCTCACATCCTCAATGTCGGCAACAGCCTGAAGATCTGGAAGACATTGCAGGAAATCTGGGACTGGATCAGGGTTGTTGGTATAGTCGTAGTTGCAGTAGGTGGTCATCGTGGGAGATCAACTCGTCGAATGGAGAGTCTTCTCCTCTTGATCTCATGCAATCATTTTAATATCTGTGCACATATTATTCAACATTTCGAGAAACTAAAATCGCAATCATGCCCCGGAAGAACAAGCTCCACGGAAAGCCTCCCACCAAATTTGTTGAGGCATAAACCCCCACAGTGATGGTGGAGCTCCTTAGGAAATCGGCGATCGCCACCTTTTAAATGGAAAACAAGGACTAGAGTGCTCAACGCATCACTCAAGGCATACGAAGCTACCTCGAGTTGCTCTTTATGCATACTAGTAGTACATGTACGTACCGGTACCAGAAAGGGTGCTGGTATTCTACCGGTGGTAGCATGTTGCTCCAGTCCATGGATTGGATTTTGAGATTTCAGCCCTGATGTTAGACTAGAGAATTAATTCAAACAGACTGTACCGGTATGGTACTGTACATACCGTACTGTACTAAATTTAAATATGTAGTACCTTAAACCTGTACGGTACGTAGGATAGTTTGTACGGTACCGTACGCTACCGTACCGTTTATGGCTCTCTGGTGCTTACACTTTTTATTCGCGCGATCTCTTTTAGTCGCTCATCTGAGATTACTTTTGTGGTTCGAAGCTCGAAGCCTTCCTTGTTCCCTCCTTTGTTGTCGCTCTTGGCAAGCCAATTTGATTTATTTGCAAGCCCAGGTAGTACTACCGCTACCGCAGTATGCCTCCGCAGCCACAACAGCACAAGGCCTATGCAACCCGCAGCCTCGCCGCTTTCATTTGGAAACCTCACTCCGGGATGATCAGAACACAGACACTGAAATGTTTCGAAATCAAATCTTTGTCTAGACTGCTCAGTTGATGGCGAAAGGTGAAAGGTTCGAGCTTCGTCTATATTATCTAGTATCTACCCTCACCATGTGGCTGTGGGGTTGCTTGTCCCATTAGTGCTGTTCCTAATTGCTTTCTCTACATGTATGCCAGCCATACTGCCCATCTCATTCTTGATAGCTTATCACAAAGGCCTATGCAACCTAGCGTCCCCAAACAGCCACCATCACTCTGCTAGCCAAATTATTAGAAGTGGGAACAACTGAAGCACATCTATTTGGTCCTCAGTTGGATAACATCACTACGTGTACATGTAGTCATGTAGTGCTAGGACGCGTGGCTAGAGGCTACTCAGTAGTAGCTAGGCTAGTCCGCTATCCTCTTCGTGGCTTCGTGGGTTCCTTTCGGACCCCGACGCTCAGTCCAATAAAATACATTAAATTTTGGCGCATGCAGGAATTCGTTGGAGCCTTACTAGACTAATAGACTAATACCAGCGACTCCCATGTCTGCAAAAAGGTGATGATACACGTAGCTGTGTTGACACACGTAGGCAAACTCGTCGCTTTCCTGCTTTCTTGGACGATAAAAACATTCAAGTTCCATCCAGGCTCGGGTTACCGGTGACTGGTACATGTTGTGTTGGTGTGTGAAGAATAAATGTTTTGTTGCACAACGGGAGTACTAGTAAACGTTGTACGGTACCGGTACGTGTACTGGGGAGATGATATTAATGCCCCCTCAACCCTTAAGTCAACCGTGGGTCACTGATGAGAGGTTGAGAACCGGTGCAATCACAGTTTGTAGTATACGGATGTGGAGTAATTAATTGAATGTTTGATCGAAATGAGTACCCCATTCTCAGAAATCTGGCAACATCGACCAGCGTTTTGAATTGAACACGCTGGACGCTGGACACTGGCTGCGCTGCCTGGACAATCCTGTGTACCGGTACCATATGTCGGACTCCAACCTGCCTGCCTGGCTCCCTGGACCATTGCTTTTGCAAACCACAAAGCCGAATGCCAGGAGGACAAAAGGTCGAACCAACAACCAACACGCAATCACCGCAACCCAACCCCAATCAAGGCAAAGACATGTGCCCCAACGCGTTCAAGAACAAGTATGCATAGCTCGATCCAGAATCCAGAGATCAACCCACAACCAACAGAAACAATGGTCCTGTGTTGGGTTTGTTGTTGATAAATAAATCTCAAGAATCTTGCTCAGAGGGCTGGGGTGATTATTTAGAGGAAGGTTGTATACTGTAGACTTTCTACGTAGCATACTTTCATTGATCCTGAGGGTATGTAAGACCACATAGTAGTAGGGGGAAGCACATACTGACACTGTGCAACATACTGTTGCAGAAATGTAGTACGTACCCGTACAACGTTTACTAGTACTCCCGTTGTGCAACAAAACATTTATTCTTCACACACACCAACACAACATGTCAGTCACCGGAAACCCGAGCCTGGATGGAACTTGAATGTTTTTATCGTCCAAGAAAGCAGGAAAGCGACGAGTTTGCCTACGTGTGTCAACACAGCTACGTGTATCATCACCTTTTTGCAGACATGGGAGTCGCTGGTATTAGTCTATTAGTCTAGTAAGGCTCCAACGAATTCCTGCATGCGCCAAAATTTAATGTATTTTATTGGACTGAGCGTCGGGGTCCGAAAGGAACCCACGAAGCCACGAAGAGGATAGCGGACTAGCCTAGCTACTACTGAGTAGCCTCTAGCCACGCGTCCTAGCACTACATGACTACATGTACACGTAGTGATGTTATCCAACTGAGGACCAAATAGATGTGCTTCAGTTGTTCCCACTTCTAATAATTTGGCTAGCAGAGTGATGGTGGCTGTTTGGGGACGCTAGGTTGCATAGGCCTTTGTGATAAGCTATCAAGAATGAGATGGGCAGTATGGCTGGCATACATGTAGAGAAAGCAATTAGGAACAGCACTAATGGGACAAGCAACCCCACAGCCACATGGTGAGGGTAGATACTAGATAATATAGACGAAGCTCGAACCTTTCACCTTTCGCCATCAACTGAGCAGTCTAGACAAAGATTTGATTTCGAAACATTTCAGTGTCTGTGTTCTGATCATCCCGGAGTGAGGTTTCCAAATGAAAGCGGCGAGGCTGCGGGTTGCATAGGCCTCGTGCTGTTGTGGCTGCGGAGGCATACTGCGGTAGCGGTAGTACTACCTGGGCTTGCAAATAAATCAAATTGGCTTGCCAAGAGCGACAACAAAGGAGGGAACAAGGAAGGCTTCGAGCTTCGAACCACAAAAGTAATCTCAGATGAGCGACTAAAAGAGATCGCGCGAATAAAAAGTGTAAGCACCAGAGAGCCATAAACGGTACGGTAGCGTACGGTACCGTACAAACTATCCTACGTACCGTACAGGTTTAAGGTACTACATATTTAAATTTAGTACAGTACGGTATGTACAGTACCATACCGGTACAGTCTGTTTGAATTGAATTCTCTAGTCTAACATCAGGGCTGAAATCTCAAAATCCAATCCATGGACTGGAGCAACATGCTACCACCGGTAGAATACCAGCACCCTTTCTGGTACCGGTACGTACATGTACTACAGTATGCATAAAGAGCAACTCGAGGTAGCTTCGTATGCCTTGAGTGATGCGTTGAGAACTCTAGTCCTTGTTTTCCATTTAAAAGGTGGCGATCGCCGATTTCCTAAGGAGCTCCACCATCACTGTGGGGGTTTATGCCTCAACAAATTTGGTGGGAGGCTTTCGTGGAGCTTGTTCTTCCGGGGCATGATTGCGATTTTAGTTTCTCGAAATGTTGAATAATATGTGCACAGATATTAAAATGATTGCATGAGATCAAGAGGAGAAGACTCTCCATTCGACGAGTTGATCTCCCACGATGACCACCTACTGCAACTACGACTATACCAACAACCCTGATCCAGTCCCAGATTTCCTGCAATGTCTTCCAGATCTTCAGGCTGTTGCCGACATTGAGGATGTGAGGACCCATGGGAACAAGCTTCTCAGTGTGCCTCCTGGTCCTGAAGGAGGGATTATTCGTCAATTCATTGCTGCTAAAGAGAAAGAAGTTGAACAATGGACCCAAGGAGTTTTGCCTCGAGATGAATTCGTCGATGAGGAGGGTCCTGAGACCGACGACGAACGGAATGATGGACAAAAGACTCAAAGAAAGGTCCTATGTTGCACACTCAAGTCTCTTATCGCGTCCTCGGTTTTCTTGTTCTGTTGCGTCGTCTTCCTCATTGTTGTCGTCATCGTGCGTTCGATGAGAGCAGAGCCAAACAGATTAACGACGTCTTCAGGCTTCAGTCAACGAAACAACGCTACCACCATTGCACCCATTGCCACGCTCGACGAGCCATCATCCAAAGAGACGGAAAGAGCCAACGTCACAGAGGCACAAATGGAGGACAAGTTTCTGTTGATAGAAGGAGAGGCTTGCGATGGACACGACAAATGTAGATCGGGGCTCTGCGGCGGTGATGCCCCGCCATATGCCTGCCAATCTCGGCTGAAGGGTTGTCGACCGTGCTATCAGGACCGCAATTGCCTCTCTGGGTTGTGCCTTATTCGAAGTGGCCAATCCATCTGTGCTTCTACTGTGGATGGCAGGATGGAGCTGGGTTGCTTTTGTGACGAAGATGAGCAATGCTCTAGCCAACGCTGTGAAGGAACCTGCAGAGCACCAGTCAAATGGTGCACACTTGATACTGATTGCCCTTATGGAGTTTGCTATCTAGGCCTGTGTACAGACGATGATTTGACG